>LNAC01000311.1:1009476-1050733 GCA_002007465.1 Ailurus styani | reverse complement strand
AAAAAAAAAAAAAAGATTTTATTTATTTATTTGACACAGAGAGAGAGATCACAAATAGGCAGAGAGGCAGGCAGAGAGAGAGGAGGAAGCAGGCTCCCTGATGAGCAGAGAGCCCAATGCGGGCCTCAATCCCAGGACGCTGAGATCATGACCTGAGCCAAAAGCAGAGGCTTTAACCCACTGAGCCACCCAGGCGCCCTCAAAGGCAGATTCTTAACTGACTGAGCCACCCAGACGACCCCTGACACAATTCTTAAGCCAGGAAATTACACCACAAATATACTTTGAAAAGTATTCCTTCGCCCCCCAAAAGGGGAAAGGTATGGCCCAATATTTAGGAACACAAAGTACTAGACACAGATCAGACCAGGAAGTAAATGCTTGAAGGACCCGAACTGGATGGGACTGGGGCTGGGACTTGATTCCTAATTTGTTATTAAAAATCTTTCAATTCATCAACAAATACTCCTTGTTTCTGCTTTTCACTAACAATGCCTAAGGAGTGATTATTACAGTTGAACTGTCAGTGGAGTAAAGTAAGGAAGGATATAAATTCTAACCCAGTGTACCTCTCGGTGAACTGATAAGGGTGAGAGAGACTGAGACACAAACACACACACACACATGCACACAAAGGGAGGAGGGAGGGAGATGGGGGAAAAGGTGCAACTGATGAAGAAGTTGGACAATGCAACAAACTGAAGGTGTTAGCTTGTTTTGAAGTTGTTCCTTACCTGCACTAAAGCCTGAACGGCATGAATTTGTCCAGCTATCCTTAAACTATCATCTCCTTCTCCACTACAGAAGGAAGAATCAAAAGAACATGATGTTTCCATGTTGACAAGACAGTGCCGATTCCGAGCACTATACTCCACTAGATTTATCAGTAGACCTAAGCCCTACAAAAATTAAAACACGCATATTACCACAGGTGAGAATTAAAAGCACATCAACACAATAGAGGTAACTACTGTTGACAGCCAGAAACTTAATCAGTGTTCTACCACCCACTAAATGGTTAAAAACCAGTATGTTTAAGATAATGGTCTTCCCAATGACTTCACCACTTCTTAAAAATCATTACTTTTAGTTCTTATACTTTTAATTTTTGCACAGAACCCTTTATAGCTCTCTTTTGTACAATAAGGTACGTTCACAAGGAATCCAGTGCAATCCACAATATATATCAAATAGTTGGTTCTTAAACCCAAAACCAAGAAGTTTTTATCATCTCAATAGATCAAATACTGCTTTCTGAAACAGTCACTCCAACTCACCAGCACTCGAATATCAAATCTCTGCTCCTGAGGTAGGTACTTTGGAACCTGAAGCACACAGTTCATTGCTGTGCCAATCAAACCATCCTGTTCTCCCGTTTTGGTGCTGCCCCACTCTGAAATAAGGAATGTTATCAATTTGAAAATTGTTACTGATTCTTCTATATGACACTAATAACCAATATTCATTAACAAAGACGTTAAAAGAAACATATAGCTATTTCTTTAAGACTTATTTGACAGAGAGAGAGAGAGAGAGAGAAAGAGAATACAAGCAGGCAGAGTACCAGGCAGAGGGAGACAGAGAAGCAGGCTCTCCATGGAGCAGGGAGCGCGACGTAGGGCTCTCGATCACAGGACCCTGGGATCATGGCCTGAGCCAAAGGCAGCTAGCTGCCCAACTGACTGGGCCACCCAGGCACCTCCATATAGCTATTTCTTTTTTGAAATATATTTTTGACTGCACTATTTCCAAACCAAGATACCAGGCTAGCCCTAAAAATATTACCCCTAAAAGTAGTTACATCTATACATAAGTAAGTGAATTACACGACGGCAATTAAAAAAATCACTACGTTAAGAAAAGAAGTAAGGGGAATAACTTTTTTTACATGTAATATACAAACTTTCAGTGAGAATACATGTAGAAAATTAAATTACTTACCATTATCATTAGTTAAATTGAGCAACACCCCAATGATGGCCCTCATGCAGTCTTCTACTGCTTTGCCCACGTGGTTGGTTACATTCTGGTGAGGCAGAGGCTTACTGTCAGGTAAGCATATACTGTTCTCAGCACGGTTATACTGCTGAATCAATCCTTCACAATGTTGTAATGCTCTTAAGAGAAAACAAAATATAGATTATTATGCTGAACAAAATTAGTTACACTAAGAATTTCTATTTACTTGGACCTTAATATTTCAAATCTGTCATAAATGCTGCCAAATTAATTTCTCTTTCTACTCCAGAAGCTATAATGTATTAACTATTTAATCATATACCAAATGTGTCTAATAACACACTAGGCGCTAAGTTTTATTTTGAGAAAATTCAGTAATTTTAATTTTTCTACGGAAAGTTAAAATTATAAACTCAATGCAGAAGTTTACATCTATACTACTAAAAGTTGTCCCCATTTTACCAATCTCTCCAACAAAACAGACCTACCACCATCCTTCCCCACACAAGGTAAAACCTGTAAGACTAACACTGGACATTTCTGAATTTCATTCAGATGTTTTCATTTAGGATGCAAGCTCTTAGGAGGTACAGAATTTATTTATGTTAATAATGCATAATAAACAATCATAATTAGATGGTATTAAATACTTCATAAACATTAGAGCAAATCATGTTTTTTAACATTAAGCCATTTAACTGACATGTCTCCTGGCAGCCATATAAGGGTATCAGCTGCATCCCAAGGATTCTTAAGATGCTATTCAAAATAACAGAGAAATGTAATCCTTAAGTGAGTCTAGTATTTCTGAAGCCTCTCTTCAAATCACCAGATCCATTAATTTAAAATTAATGTCTATGAAAGGAGGTAGGGGGCAAAATAATATAGAATGTCCAAAATAATATAGAATGTCTAAAATTTGAATCTATAAGACACAAAGCTCTGTCAGCTGATTCCTCATGTACTAGATACATCATACAAAACCCTTAAAGAAAACTGCACTGTATCTAATCCCTCTCTAGCTTCTCCTTAAAACATACCATATGGTTAAGAAGGTGTTCCTCATGTCTAATCTCAATTTGTTGTTTAGATGTATGGAGATGTTAGCCAGAACTATAATGCTGTTACTGTTTTTTTGTTTTGTTTTGTTTTGAAGATTTTAGTTATTTATTTGACAGAAAGAGAGATTACGAGTAGGCAGAGAGGCGGGCAGAGAGAGGAGGAAGCAGGCTTCCCGCTGAGCAGGGAGCCCAATGTGGGGCTCGATCCCAGGACCCTGAAATCATGATCTGAGCTGAAGGCAGTGGCTTTAACCCACTGAGTCACCCACGCACCCCTAATGCTGTTACTGTTAACTGCCTTCAGTAGTACTGAGCTAAATCATGGTTTGAGCTGGTAAATGATGGGAGAGCAGTAGGGGTGTATCATTTTAATCTTTCAATATGATCTCTTTGCATTTATCAGGATCCTACTGAAAAGTTCAAAGAGCCAGAGGAGTGGTATTTCACAAACATCCAATTCTGACCTCTACTGCAACTTCTAAAACATCTGACAGAAAATTTCGATTTACAATGAAGGAGATGAAAACTGTCATATTAAATACCTTTTTTTTTTTTAAAGATTTTATTTATTTGACAGAGAGAGAGGTAGAGAGCACAAACAGGGAGAGCTGGCAGCAGAAGGAGTGGGAGAAGCAGGCTCCTGCTGAGCAGAGAGCCTGATGTGGGGCTCGATCCCAGGACCCTAGGATCATGACATGAGCTGAAGGCAGACACTTATCTGACTGAGCCACCCAGATGCTCCTTACCTCCTTCTGAAAAACACTTGTAAGGGGTCATGAAGTATATGAGAGACATTTTAAAAGAAATAAACAGATTTAATTTACAAGAATACTCTTTGGTAAGGGAAATAAAACTCTGGTATCAAACAACTAGAATACACAATTTCAGGGCAGTAAGTGTGATAGAAAATTTTCAAATATAGGGCAAAAAAAAGAGGGGAAACATACAGATCTATTGGAAACTAAAAACTACCAGAAATCTGAGACTACTAGAAATCTGAATACTGACTGGGCATGTGATAATATTAAGCAAGCAATAATTTATAAGGTATGAAAATAGTATTGTGGTTACATCTTCTAAAGAGTCCTCTTTTAAGAGATTATATGTACTCAAGTACTTAATAAATTATATGAAATCTGTAATTTGCTTCAAAATAATACAGAAAGGTTATGAACAGGGTTACAAATGTAAACAAGACTGCCCATGGGTGGTGGTTATTCAAGCTGAATGGCAAGTACATCAGTACATATCATACTATTTTGTCTATTTTTTTCTATGTTTGAAATGTACCAAAATAAGAGATTTAAAAAACAGATTAAGTTAAGTCAGGCTACAGTGGCCTTCTGATATTATTCCAAGGACTTTGGATACACATTCAAAGACAATAAGGAATTAGAGACTTGGGATTATTTTTAAAAAGTTAAGCCGCTGTGATATTGTGTTGGACAGGTTGAAGGCCAGAGAACTAGGGCAGAAATATCAAGAACTAAGATGGAGATACCAGGAAGAACCTATTGTACTAAGCTCGAATCAAGGCTGGAGACAGAACTGGAAATTTTACACGAACTAAGGTGATAGCATTAGCCTGATGTCATGCAAGTTGGGCAGAGAGACTGAAATAGGAGGAACTGCATGGAGATCTGGAAAAACAGGTATGAAGGACAGAAGAGGGTTAGAAAAGGTCATTTACAGTAAAACTAAGGACTAATAGTTTTTACTAAGCTAAGAATTATTTAGGCTTTTACATATATAAACACCTTAACAGGTCCTTTACACAATTATCATTTAAAATATTTAAATTACATATATATATAATATTTAACAAACATATTCTTGAAAATGTATATAATTTAACACATATTAGCATATATATAAACTCTTTATTGTGACAACAACCTCAGGTAGGTAAATGTAATTATTAACCCCCTTCTGAAGAACTTGTAGCAAGTAAATGACTTGCCCAACGTGAGAGGGCTAAAGTCATGAAGCTGAGATCCACATTTAGTCATTCTGGCTCCAGAATGTATATTCCTAAATTCTGTACTATACTGTACTACTTCTGGTTCCCAGAACTTGACAGAAGTATTTTATGAAGGAAGGTGAATTCAAATGCTTTAATATCATGATATATGTATTTTAAAAGATTTATTTTAGAAAGACAGCGAGAGAGCATGCACACAACAGGAGGGGCAAAGGGAAAAGAAAGAGAAAAATCTCAAGTAGACTTCCTGCTGAGTGTGGAGCCCAACAATGGGGCTCAACCTCATGACCCTGCGCCAAAACCAAGAGTTAGATGCTTAACCAACTGCGCTGTCCAGGCACCCCAATAAATAGCATGATTATTTAAGAAAAACTTACTTAGCTGAAGAAACAATGAGTTGTGAATCTTTATACGCTATCAAGTAGCTTTGATTCTCTGGATTATGCACTGTCACCTAAAAGGGAAAAATTTGAAATAATTGTGGCAATCCATAGCTTTCATTCATTCATATACGACATATATCCCTTGTACTACTAAAGACAAAAATATGGAAGAATCAGCCCTTGTCATCTAAGGGAATAACCAACATGTTCCAGATTTAAAATACTAGAGCTATTCCTTTATTACAAAATTAAAACAGTTATAATTACTTGCTCATAAGTAACATATTCTGCACTACGCATTCACTGTTATGAATTACCAATCACTCTGAATGTCAGAAAAGAGCAGTCCCTAATTTAGAAACTAAAATCCTAGGTGGATTCATTTAGAATAAAAAAAAAATACTATCTGTTTAATCTAAGGCACCTGAAGCACTCTAAAAGCTAGAAAGAATAATTTCAACTTTGTCTATTTCAGGAACTTTTAATTCACACTAGATTATTTTTTCAAAGAGGTTTCAAAAAGTACCTCACTAATCCAATCTGGTCAATACACAATCTATTCATTCTGAAACACACTGGTAGCATAAATTGTAACCTACACTGAACTAGGTTAAATCATTCATAAAAGTCAAAAAACAACTATACACATAACTATACACATAACATATATATAATATATATAACTTTACGGCATACACAGTTCAAGAGTATCATTCTTCAAAGCCAAATATTATCATAAACTGTGATTACAAACCATTTAACCCAAATAGCTAAATCGAGGAAATCTTTACTAATTAAAAAACAAAATCCTCACAGGTCTTAACTATCATCTTCCACAAACAAGTTAATATATTTAAGAATTCAACGTTAAGAACAATAACATTCTGAAATAAAACAAACTTGACACGCAAGGTTTCCCAAAGAGTGACAATACACATAAACTAAACTGGTTATTTAACTTCTTCATTAACATTGGCTGCTCAAAGAATGTGTAACAATTTCAATTTGGATTAACAAAAGTACAACTTCTGGGAATACTTAATATAAAATATCTGACAGTCCCCCACACGCAGTCATAATTAAATAACTTTCCCAACATAGCTGTCCATACTTATACTTACACTTTCTAAAACTCGTAAACATCTCTCTGCTCCCCATAAGGAAGCTACCAGTTTCTCTTCATCTTCATCTCTACTTAAATGATCCACACATTCTTTCACTAGGAGAAACGAAATGGGTATGAATAGTAGGTCTCATCACCTCAATATTTATCCCCCTAACTAACATTAAAAGCCATCTGTACACACATGAGTATGCTGGAACCTCTCTGAACATTATTTACTCTAAGTATTATAAAACACTACGATGTTGAAATATATGCGTGTCTTATTGTAATTATTTCCATAATTCCCCAAAATGAAAGTGTTAATGGCCTTTCCTTTAAAAGTTCAAGATCTGCAAGATGCTACTAAGAGATCTTTGAAATTGATGCAATAATTTTTTGAAGTATGTACACAGAATATTTTCTTCAGGTTAAAAATAACACGTAAAAATATTATATGTGTTTATGTCGTACCTTTATCTACAATATGATCCAGACCACCCAAAAGCCGGAGTTCTTCTTTAAACCAATCTCCTGCTCGTTTAGAAGTAAGGGACAGCAAGGTCTCCATAGCTAAATGCCCAGTCTAAAAATGAGAGGCACTATTAATAAATATTGACTCTTCGCAATAATTCTGAAGCAACACTTCTAGAGACTGTTTTTTAGAAAAGTTTGCTGCATGCTACCAGCCCAGAGTATTCTTTATAATACAGTAAGTGCTTTTATAAGTAAAACTGAACTAATTTTTATCAAAATAGTCTAAGTTAAAGAAACATTTTTAACCACCGGCTTATTTTCACAGAGAAAATCCCTGATTAAAAGTATCTATCTTTTATCTATCTTTTAATCCCTGATTAAAAGTGTCTATCATTTGTCAATTCAATAAAATAAATGGTGGTACTGTTATTTCTTTGGTATAGAGGCACAAAGATAGGATTGTTGAATCAAAGTGCATATATATGAACTATAAATCACTATACTGGATCAACTCACCACAAAGTCTGTAACACTTAACTCCAGGAGCAAAGTGTGCGTATTATCAGTGGCCCTGAATCCTTAAAAGCACTAGTTACCACCTTACATTTTTGCCAAAGGTTAAAAAAAAAGATATCTTATTGCTCTGGTTTGAATTTTTCGAACTATAGGAAGCTTGTACAGTTTTTCCACATATTTATAAGCTAACTGTATTCCTCTAAAATCGAGTCCCCTGTCAATTATTCATTTTCCTTGCAAAGTTCCTTGCTTGTTTTTTTTTTCTTATTATTCCATATATTTTCTTATCTATTCTGAATAAAAACTTTGTTACTTTTAGGGTTTCAGATTCACCAGTCTTAAACTTTATATGCAGGGTTGGCAAGTTGGATACACATCATGTGGCTATCATGACAAAATTGTATGTAAATAATGATTGAGGACCACTACTAGAAGCAGCACAGAGCAGTAAAGGTCATAGTTATAACTGGACTAGAGTTTTTCTTTCTCGTGATTTGCCTTTAATTATTATTTTTCTTTCTTACTGCGTTTCTTTTTAAAAGCACAGGGACACCCTCCAACAAAGAACAATCTGGTTCCTGCTGCAATAAGGAATATCAGCATAACAAAATTAGAAGGCTGATAAGACCTAGTTTTCCTTCCAAAGCTTCTTTCCTTTTAAAGATACAAGTTTACATTAAGACCTCCTGGCCTATTTAGAACTGAAGACAGATTAGATATTGAGAAGTGGAAAAAAACAGAGCTTACCAGCAAAAATCTTAGTATTATAAATTTAGAAGAGATCTAGACTATTTGTCTATTCCTTAAAAAAAAAAAAAAGTTGATGTCTAAGGTGACAAAGAACTAGAAATCAAGACTACAGAAAGATTTCATTTTGCCCAACTCTTATTCTAAGTCCCTGAAAAAGTAATTTAAGGAGATGAATTCAGGTATATTAGCTCAAGATTCACAGTAGTAATAAAGCTGAAGCCTAATGAGGCTTTCTTTGTTACAGAAGAAAGGGGATAGGAATTTGATGTTAATATATGCAAAAAATCATAATTTTGCATGCTAAAAAGGGACTTTGTCTTTTGTCAGCATAAAAAGGATTGTCTGATGTTTTAGGCTATATTCATAAAGCCTGCTCATAAGCTAGCAATTAAAAATAGCCTACAAATTCAAACATTTTATATGAAAACTGGAATAGTCCTCAGAGTTAAAGCACAAATCATTAATCAGAATACTAATGAGTAATTGTTAGCTCTCAGTTATATGAATTATATATGAAAACACTGTAATATTTTTAAATTATCTTCCCATGGCACATCAGGAATAGCAATGTATTTCAGAAGGAAGTAATTAATAAAAACCCAAAACTAATGTGTAGAGGGACAATCACTGTACAAAAACAATGTCTGCTATAAGATTTAAAACAAATACAGGGGTGCCTGGGTGGCTCAGTTGTTAAGCATCTGCCTTCGGCTCAGGTCATGATCCCAGAGTCCTGGGATCGAGCCCTGCATCGGGCTCCCTGCTTGGCGGGAAGCCTGCTTCTCCCTCTTCTTCTGCCCCTGCTTGTGTTCCCTCTCTTGCTGTGTCTCTCTCTCTGTCAAATAAATAAAATCTTTACAAAAAAAAATAAATAAAAATAAAAAAATAAATACAATATTCAAGATTAGTTGCAGTTGGGAGGAAAAAGAGGCATCCTAAAATTAGCAACTGTGTTCTGGTTTTAATCATGTAAGTAGATTACTTAACATGATATAAGAAAGTTATTATACTATTATTTACCATCCTAATAAATTTAACAACCCTGGAGAAAATTCAGTGAACAAATATATCATGTTATTTAATAGCTAATGCCTAGAAAGAATCTATACATGTTGAACAATGTGGGAAACCCCTGCAAAAAAAGGTACATTTATTCAACGATGCAGCAAATAAAAATCTCAAATTTATTCTTGGATATCATTAAAAAATCTTTATAGGCTGCAAAAGTGTTAAAAGAAAATAAAAATTACAAATATATTTTAAACATAGTATACAAATATTCTAGTGAAGTACAATGATCTTTATCCACCATCTGAGCCTAGCAGCCATTTTTCCAACTTTAATGTACTGAATACATTCAATTCTGTATCTTGCCTTTTAATGTTAACCTGCTTTCCCCTCAAGCCCTACTTTACACAAATATCCTATTCTACCATAATTAAACAGAGCAATACCCCTAAGTCATAATTGGCAAGCACAAAGCATTCTGTAATATTTGAGGTAAATGCTGCAGTCTTCAATTCAGTAGGCAGTAGAAAAAATGTTTATACAGTTTTGATATTGGAAATATCTGTCAGGTTGTATATAAACAAATAATCTTATTTTTTTTCAAAATGACAAGGCCACTTATTTTCTACTGGCCTAGTAACCTATGGGGATATTACTGATTCTATAAGTAAAAAAGCCAGTGGAAAGTAAAACTGGAATCAACCAGAAATAATACAGTCATCTTAAACTTCAGAAGTTGTGTTGAACCTAAGAGTTACTACTGGCCATGACCCCAATATTACAACAGTCATTGCTCCAGGGAAGGCAGGTACCTAGATAACTTCCTTCTGAGTCTTGGGCCCTTGAAGAGTTAATCAGACACCTTGAGATACTCTGGAGTAAGTGAATACTCATTTAAATGGCCCTTCGCAAATCCTCTGAATCTTTATTCCTGACACGTGTATACACACACACACAACCCAAGAAAAAAGGATAGACAAAAGGCAATAGAAAATTTACTGGCAAAAAATCTAAATACAGGTGGACTAATATAGGAATTTCAGGCAGGAAACAGAATTATGCTCAGAGCTGAACCTTAGAAGAACCTGCCCAATTGTTGACCAAGAGGTTACATGATTTCTCTCCAAAGTCACACACCTGCTGTGACTAATGTAAAACTTTCTAAAAGTAATTTTCATTTTAGAGTGGAAGGAAGGAACCCACCGTTATATTTTCTAGATCAAGATGCTTGTTGTGTACAGTTTCACAGAGCCTTCGAATTTTTTCTTTGATTTTGTTCATGTCCTTTTCATTCAGTAGCTTAGCTGAAGAAGCATCTTGTTCCAGTTCTAGAAGTCGGATCATTAGATCTAGGCTAGCTCTATCAAGATCCATGTTCAAACGATCTCTACTCAGTATGTACATGAGGGCAGCTGTACAAAGGGACAGATTCTTCAAAAGACAAAAATAAAAGTTAATGTGAGCAACTGGTGACAATTTCAGATAGTAAGACTGTTTTGACATTTGTTCACATGCTGGAAGCTTGAAAATGTTCTATTAAGTGAATATTGCTCCCCTTCAAATACTCTAGGAAAATATGCATTAAGTAAAGCTGTTACTTAAAATTTTCCTTCATAGAGATGCACCCCATATCAATGCTCCAAACTAGAAGAATGTGAGTGGAATTACTTTAGCCATTCTATGCTAAGAGTTTAAAGGACATTTTTTCCAGCTATGCAAATACACACACATATATAAAATCATATTTTATGCTATACTTCACTTTATTCTTTGATATAGTTGATAAAGTTGAATTTCAATTTTAAATCAGTAATATGTATCTTAAAATTTGCATCAGACACAGCTATTTCTTTCTATAAAATAAACACAGCTGCGTTTGTATCAAAAATATAAAGCCTGGATGCTCAAATAAACATATTTAAATTCATTTCTTTAAAATAAATCCATCAGGGGTGCCTGAGTGGCTCAGTGGGTTAAAGCCTCTGCCTTCAGCTCAGGTCAGGATCTCAGGGTCCTGGGATCGAGGCCCACATCGGGCTCCCTGCTTGGCAAGGAGCATGCTTCCCCCCCCCCCGCCTGCCTCTCAGCCTACTTGTGATCTCTCTCTCTGTCAAATAAATAAAATCTTAAATAAATAAATAAATAAATCCGTCCATCAGGTCTGACTGAACCAATTTTTTAAAAACCATTAATATGATGTGCTCTCAATCATTTAGATAGGGGTGCCTGAGTGGCTCAGTTGGTTAAGCATCTGCCTTCAGCTCAGGTCGTGATTCCAGGGTCCTGGGATCAAGCCCTGCATTGGGCTCCCTGCTCAGTGGGAAGTCTGCTTCTTCCTCTACCCTTCTTCACCCCATCTCATGATCTCTCTCTCTCACATAAATAAATCTTAAAAAAAAATTATTTGGATAAGACAGTCAGCATAAAACCCAGGGTACTGAGGTGATATATTTTAGGTAAGCATTATATAACAAAATGGTCTATGTTGGGATAATTCAACATTTGGAATATTTTGTACTTACACTTATTTCAATGTACAGAAATATAAACAACTATCTAAAGATTTTTTTTTTAAAGATTTATTTGAGAGAGGAAGAGAGAGAGAGAACAAGCAGGAGGGGGAGAGGGAGAAAGAATCTCAAGCGGACTCCATGTAGAGTGCAGAGCAAAAACCAAGAGGTGGATGCTTAAGTGACTGCACCACCCAGGTGCCCCTAAAGATTTAAACTCTGAATCCCCCAACATAGAAAAATTTCAAACTAGATGACTAATTAAATTAAATGTTCACAAAGCAAATTATTTTTGGAAATTAGGATGTCACAGTACAGGCCTTGGACGATCCATTGCCCCCAAGAGCACACACTAATGCCTTGGTCTTTTCCTAACAGTAACAAAGCAAATTAATTCTTAAGTCTCTTCTCTTCCCCCTCATTGTTATATATCTGATACAACTTGGCAATATCCTCACTCAGGGTTAAGTACACTGTTTTCAGTTTCAGTAGAATGAGGATTAGGGATGCCTGGGTGGCTCAGTTAGTTAAGCGTCTGCCTTCAGCTCAGGTCATGATCCCGCAATCTTAGGATTGAGCCCCACATCAGGCTCCCTGCTCGGTGGGGAGTCTGCTTCTCCCTCTGTCCCTCACCCCACTCGTATTCTCTCTCTCTCAAATAAGTTTAAAAAAAAAAAAGAAGATTCAGTATTAGACTGTGTCACCTAATCTGCATTTGGAACATCATTTCCTTGAACAAAAATATAAAAAAGTCATCTGAAAACACCACTACTGATAATGGTCAGTCAGTAATGACTTTTTTTAAAGATTTAATTTATTTATTTGACACAGAGAGACAACAAGAGAGAGAACACAAGCAGGGGGAGTAGGAGAGGGAGAAGCAGGCTTCCCGCTGAGCAGGTAGCCCGATGCAGGGCTTGATCCCAGGAGCCTGGGATCATAACCTGAGCCAAAGGGAGATGCATAATGACTGAGCCACCCGGGCGCCCCAGTAATGATTTTTTTCCTAACTTCAAAAATGTTAAACCTGACTTTTATTACAAATATTTGATTTAAATTTTAAGAGATCAGAGTCAAAGTCTTCATGAAAATGAGAATTTTGTTTCTTTTCACAATGGGCTAGAACTAGATTCAATATCCAAACAAAAAGTTTTAAAAAATCTTAATTTCAAACTAGTTTTCTCATGCTATTAATATCAAAGAGTAAAAAAAGTTTTGTTTGGATTTTTTAAAAGTAGGCTCCATGCGCACCATGGAGCTCAATGCAGGGCCTGAACTCAGAGCACTGAAATCAAAACCTGAGCTGAGTTCAAGAGTCATTTACTTAACCAACTGAGCACCCAGATGCCCCTAAAAGATTTTCTTCAGCACTTGATGATTCGAGGAAATCAATGTTCACAGAATTAAATATCCAGTATGGTATGGTATGTTAGGTGTGGTAACTGATGTTTTAATAGTATAAATTGACAATAATATTAAGATAAAAAAGTGTCATGAAAAAATAACCTTAAACAATATATTAAGCAAAAACTTCTGGCATTAAGCTCTATATATTTAGCAAATAAAACTCAATGGGTGATTAGGAAATATTCATATATGAATATCCAATGAAGATATTTTTCAATAGCCAAATATATAAAATTTTTTAAAAAAGAAGTCCACTTCTTTTCTAACCATGAACTAGCATATTTAAATATGGGGGGGGGGCAGAGAAACTCAAGAAGATGCCCCTGCTGAGTGCAAGCCTCACGCAGGGTTCAAGCCCACAACCTTAAGATCATAATCCAAGCTGAAATCACATCAGGCACTTAACGGAATGAGCCACCCAGGTGCCTGCCCCCAAATAGACTGATTTTTAAATAATGCTTTCTAATCCCAGAAATGTAAGAATACCTGATGGTGCTGGGAATCATCCAAGGTTTTAAAGACCATTGCTACCATTCCGTGTGCTCTCAGGTGCATTCGAAAACTAGGCATGGCACATTTAGTAGCCAAGCTAATAACACTAGGAGAAAATAGACTAGGTTAGGAGGGTACTGAAAACAGTCAAGTGCATTAGGTTTTTTTTGCACAATACTAAAACAACCACACGGGGAGGGCTACAGAACTGTCAATCCACTGCCCATATGGATCACAATAAGAAACACATGGGCAAATTGAATTAATAAAAATCTGTTGATGCACAGTGATTAGTACAAATATAAATAACACATGATTGTTACTGTCTTTGGTGTATTCCTTACAACACTACTGTGATTAAAAGCAAAAAGTCTCAGCTACATTTCATAACGCTTCTGATACATGAAGACTACAGATAATACTTGATTGGGTATATTTCCAACTGACTACATAATTCAAATTAAGATAATTCAATCCACTACAGTATGCAAAAGATGATCCAAATCAAAACATGCTTAAATCAAACATATTTATCACTTGCCTGAAATTTGGGGCTGAAAAAGAACTTAAAAGATTTGTTAGTATAACACTTCTTTTCATCTGTAAAGTGAAGCCTATACTATGCTAACAAGCTATAATTATCCAACTTTCCTTTGTCCATGTAGAATCAAGTCCCTTAAAAGAAATCAACATTTTAACTTATTTCCATTGGCTATAAACTATATTCATGATAACAAAACCATGACAACAAAATGTTTGGCTCTATTCTGCTGGAAAATTTTAGTAAGATAGAGCATGCAGACATTTATCAAATATAAAAATAAGATCTCACCTAAGGCAACGTGTGTTTAGAGGCTGAGTGCTCTTTAAGCCACTTAACAGGTATTCAATATCATCAGTGAACTCTTGATTTTCACCAAATTCCACCACATCATTGAAGTGCTTCACATGCTGAACAACAGTATACAACTGCCAAGAAAAAATAAGTCCAATTCTTTTATAACCATGAACTAGCATACTGAAATCTATGGGCTTGCTGTACTTCATTTAGAAGAGTATAAAACAGTTATTATATGGCAATTAAAAGAAAAGTTTAAAAACATTGATAGTACTAGGAAAGGTAAGTTCATGAATAGCTGTTTAAGACATTAAAAGGCTAAATGTTACATACAAAAATCTATGCACGTGCAGTAAAACTGTATATGGCTGCTTACTTCTTTGTCTTCTTTTCTGCATTTCAGTGCAGTAACTATATCTTGGTAGGGCTGAGTAGGTATTGTCACAGTTTTTATCACTTTGGGTGGTGGTGCAGGAGCCTTAAAAACTCCATCATCTTTTTGATTTGGTTCCTTTGAAGACAGCCTCACCTATTAATAAAGGTATTAAATTATTGTTCTAAATAAATATATAAAAACAATAACAGCTCATCTACCTAGCAAATTTGGCTTAAAAAAAAAAGTGGGGAAAGGCCTCTGAAAGGTTATAAGGGCTACTTGAAAATCCTATGCACTACTAGGTAAGATTCACTAAAGAACCACTCAGAAATTCCTTCTGGTCTTTTTTAAGCTCACATTTCATACACAATTTGTTATTTGTCTCCAAGACCATTAGAAGGAATAAAGAACCACAATTATAGATGTAAATAGCATTGATAAAAAGTTAGGAACAGGACAAGAAAACCACAACAGATAGAAAAGAGAACTTTTAAAGTAAAGAATCTGTAATTGAGGGTATAAATAAATAGCCATAATAAAAGCCTGGTATATAATTACTAATACTCACAGCAATGATCTTATACTAGTAAATGGAGTTTAATATACCCAACTTTAAGAACATGGGTAACTGTACATTATAATATTTTAGAAAGACTTCTATCCCAAATTTTTTTGTTGTTATAAAGAATTCATTCTTTGACAGCTCCAGGTGACTGAGGTATTACTCAACTTAGAGGTATTACTGAACTTAGAAGTATTAATCTATGGTCCTCCCAGTTATTCTGAAGAAAATAATTTGATAAAAATCTTTTTCAAATGTGTTTAGAATTGAAAGCTATTACTGGAATGCAGGAAAAAGTTCTCCTCCCAAATTAATTACTCAAAGTAATTTCAAACTAGCCACTCAAAGCTACTCTAAGATTTATGTTGGACATAATTTATAATATAGCTCTTACTAGCTAATACAAACTTCAAATATGGGATAATTTACCCATAAAACACTAAATATAATAGTTCCATAAGATGTGGGTCAGGAATAAAAAGTGATCCAGTATTTTTTAAGGCTTTTATCTATAAACTAGTAGCACCAGAATTTCAATAATCCTGATCACAATCCTCACTTTTCCAATGAATTAAACTGAAGCCGCTCAATTTTAGTGAGGAAGACCAAAATAAATTGTTAAAAGTCAAAGATTTTAAAATTGTGAATAAAGATAGCAATGGGGCGCCCGGGTGGCTCAGTGGGTTAAAGCCTCTGCTTTCGGCTCAGATCATGATCTCAGGGTCCTGGGATCGAGGCCCGCATCGGGCTCTCTGCTCAGCAGGGAGCCTGCTTCCTCCTCTCTCTCTGTCTGCCTCTCTGCCTACTTGTGATCTCTCTATCTGTCAAATAAATAAATAAAATCTTTAAAAAAAAAAAAAGATAGCAATGGCTTAAACAAAAACGAAGTTAAAAAGTACAGTTCACTTACTGTGGCACTCTGAGGTTTTACTACTGGTGGCCCAGGTAGCTCTTCTGAGTCTGGATGGTTCCAATGTCTGGCATTATATACAGCTTTTGTAGGAGACTAAAGAAATGAGGAAAAGATCAACTGTTTCCTTCTTATTTTGCATCCTTATAAGAGTGTCACATGTAATAAAAATCATAAAGAATAACTTAAAATACATAAACATGTATCCTAGAGAAAGCAGGATAGACAGACAATACCTGGCTTATATTCCCACTATGCTCTCATGCCTATGGAGTCACTGTGGTATTCAGCCACAAAATCAGCAATTAGTACTGTGGGCAACTATTACCAATCTGTACTAACTTAGTAATCAATATAGTTAAATCAACATATACTTTATACTACTCATACTAATACTACTGATTCATGCTGCATAATCTTCAATGAAAATAAGGCAGCTTATGAAAGTATAAAGGTCCATATATATTTTTAAGTGAAACTGTTGGGGCCGGATGACTACAATTACTAAGAAGTTTTCAAAGTTTTAAAAAGTAGTTATGGAATATAGACCATATATTACATAACACAGGGAAATCTAAAAGAGTACTAGGTAATAACATGATTTCTGCAGCAAAATGTATTCATATTCACATGAAGTGGGATAAAGATGTAAACTGCTCCACCTCAGTTCAGGTCAGTGTGCTGATAGACCAATTTAATATAAATTTAATGGAGTGCCTGGGTGGCTCAGTGGGTTAAAGCCTCTGCCTCCGACTCAGGTCATGATCTCAGGGTCCTGGGATCGAGGCCTCCATCAAGCTCCCTGCTCCACAGGGAGCCTACTTCCTCCTCTCTCTGCCTGCCTCTGCCTACTTGTGATCTGATCTCTCTCTCTGTCAAATAAATAAATAAAATCTTTTAAAAAAATAATAAAATAAATAAAATAAAACCTAGCTCCCTCTGATGATTCACAGACCTGTACCCCTGGGGCAAATAATAAAAAAATTAAAAACAAAACAACCTAGCTCCCTATTCCTTATAGTTTTTCTCTCAAATATCACTATATAATCCATATGCCTGCTAGCTGTTAGATATCTCATTTAAACAACTTCTTTTTTTTTTTTTTCAAAGATTTTATCCATTTATTTCACAGAGGGAGAGAGATCACAAGGAGGCAGAGAGGCAGGCAGAGAGAGAGAGGGGAAGCAGGCTCCCCGCCGAGCAGGGAGCCCGATGCGGGCCTCGATCCCAGGACCCTGAGATCATGACCTGAGCCGAAAGCAGAGGCATCAACCCACTGAGCCACCCAGGCGCCCTCATTTAAACAACTTCTAATACTCAAAGTACACTCATGAGTCCAGGAAGAACATTTGGAAAAAACAGGTGCCTCAAAGCTCAAGTGCTTTACACCTTCTTAAAAAGCCAGTGGGTGGTTCAGTGGGTTAAGCATCTGCCTTTGGCTCAGGTCACCATCCCAGGTTCCTGAGAATGAGTCCCAGGTAAGGCTTCCTGCTCAGTGGAGAGTCTGCTTCTCCCTTTCCCTCTCCCCCTCCTCCCCACTCGTTCTCTCTCTCAAATAAAAATCTTTTAAAAAATAAATTAAAATTAAAAAAGCATTGATGGGGTGGAAAAACACACACACACCAAATTCATATCTAGTAATAATCTTTTAGATAATAAGGTTATCTGATTCCACAGGTAACAAAATAACAGAGCAAGTCAAGGGTCTAAATTAAATAGCCTCCCTTCCAGTTAACTGTGAATGGCAATATACCTAACGGTTAACAAAGAAGACTTAGAAACCAGATGGTCTGTATCAAAATCCAGATAAACCATGACCTCTACTACTCATTACTCAACATTTTACTTATCTGTAAAATGGGATTAATAATAGTACGTACTACAAAGGATTGTTTTGAGGATTAAACGAATATATGTAAAACACTTAGAAGAGTGCCTAAAAGAGTATGTGCTCTACAAATATTATTATGGGTAATACTACTAATAATAGTTACGTAATGATGCATAATTCTGAGTCTAGCATCTTCATAAGAAAACTGGAGTATGTGGTCTACGTATCTAACAGATGACTGCAATAAACAAATGAAATAACTGACATGAAAACAAGCTGTTACCAAGTATTATTATTATAAAAATCAGACTGGGATACATTGTTCTAACTCACCTCAAAAGTCTTTGATCAAAATAATATCACTGATGACTATACATGGAAAAAATCCTCAAGAAAATACTAGAAAACTGAATTTAATAAAGCACAATGAAAGAATTATATACCGGGCGCCTGGGTGGCTCAGTGGGTTAAAGCCACTGCCTTCGGCTCAGGTCATGATCCCAGGGTCCTGGGATCGAGGCCCACATCGGGCTCTCTGCTCAGCAGGGAGCCTGCTTCCTCCTCTCTCCTCTCTCTCTGCCTGCCTCTCTGCCTACTTGTAATCTCTCTCTCTGTGTCAAATGAATAAATAAAATCTTAAAAAATAATAATAAAATAAAATAAAATAGGNTAAAAAAAAAAAAAAAAGAATTATATACCATGACCAAGTGGGATTTATCACTGGGATGCAAGGATAATTCAATATGAAAATCAACCCATGTGATACATCACATTAACAGAATAAACAAAATTCTTCCATCATGACAACTGGTACAGAAAAAGGATCTGAAAAAATTCAACACCCTTTCATAAAAAATACTCAACAAACTAGGAATACAAAGAAATTACCTAAACATAATAAAGGTCATATATTAAAAGCCCAGAACTAATATCATACTCAACAGTGAAAAACTGAAAGCTTTTTCTTTTAGATCAGTAATAAGGCAATGATGGCCAGTCTCACCACTTCTATTTAACATGGTCTAGACATACTAACAAAAGCAATTAGGCAAGAATAAGAAATAAAAGGTATCCAAATTGAAAAAGAAGTAAAATTCTATCAGTTCACAGATGATATGATCGTGTATATAGAAAACTCAATTCCACCAAAAAAAACCCCATTAGAATAAATATAGTCACTAAAGTTGTATGATACAAAAATCAACATACAAAAATCAATTGCATTTCTGTACAACTAACAAAGAACAATCTGAAAAGGAAATGAAGAAAATCCCATTTACAACAGCATCAAAAACAAAACAAAAAAGAAACCTTAACAATAAACTTAACTAAGGAAGCAAAAGACTGTACACTGACAGGTATAAAACACTGCTGAAAAAAATGAAAGACGACACAAATAAATGGAAAGACATCTTATGTTCATGGATTATAAGACTTAATATTGTTAAAATGGCCGTATTTCCCAATGGGATCTCCAGGGTCAATGCAATTCCTATCAAAATCCCAATGGTATTTGTTACAGAAAAAAAAAAAATGAACCTAAAATTTATAAGGAATCACAAGACACTGGGGGAAAAAAAAGACACTGAATTGCCAAAACCATCTTCACAAAAAAACTAGAGGCCTCACACTTCCTGGTTTCAAAGCACATTATAAAGCAACAGTAATCAAAACAGTAGGGTTCTCGCATAAACATATCTAGAGACCAATGGAACAAAACAAAGAGCCCAGAAACAAATCCACATATATATGGTCAAATGATCTTCACCAAGGGTGCCAAAACTACACAAGGGGATAGTCTCTTCAACACATGGTTCTGGGAAAACTAGGTATCACATGCAAAAGAATGAAAATGGACCGTTATCTTATACCATACAGAAAAATCAACTAAAAATGGATTAAGGATTTAAACATAAAAGACCTGAACTGTTAAACTCCTTGAAGAAAACAAGGGAGAAATGTTATGTAAATGGTAGTCATAGCAATGACTTCTTGCATATGACACCAAAAGCACAGGCAATAAATGCATACATAGACATCAAACAAAAAAGTTTGCACAGCAGAGGAAACACAAGGCAACCTACAAATGCGAGAAATATATGCAAACGACATATTCAATAAGGGGTGACTACCCAAAGTATATAAGGAACACCTACAATTCAACAGCAAAACAAAACAAAAAGAAATGATTAAAAAATAGACAAAGGACTTGAATAGAAATTTTTCCAAAGAAGACATACAAAGAACCACAGGTATATGAAAAGATGCCTGACATCAGTAATCATAAGTGAAATATAAGTGAAGGGTCCCCTAGGTGGGTCAGTAGGTTGTGTCTCTCAGTGCAGGTCGTGATCCCGAGATCCTGGGATCAACTCCGTGTTGGGCACCCTGTTCAGCAGGGAGTCTGCTCCTCCCTCTGACCCTCTCCCTTGCTTGTGCTCTCTCTCAAATGGATAAATAAAAAATCTTAAAAAAAAAAAAAGTGATGGGGGTGCCTGGGTGGCTCAGTAGGTTAAGCATCTGTCTTCAGCTCAGGTCATGTTCCCAGGATCCTGGGATCGAGCCCCGCGTCGGGCTCTCTGCTCAACGGGGAGCCTGCTTCTCCCTTTGCCTGCTGCTCCCCCTGCTTGTGCTCTGTCAAATAAATAAAATCTTAAAAAAAAAAAAAAAAAGAGAAATGCAAGTCAAAATCATAATGAAGTATCACCTCACACCCATTAGAATGGCCAATATCAGAAAGAACAGAAAATAATTAAGTGTTGACAAGGATACAGAAAAATTGGAACTCATGTTACACTGCTGGCAGGAATTTAAATGACGCAGCCATTATGGAAAACAGCACAGAAGTTCCTCAAAAAAGAACTATCCTATGACCCAGCAATTCTACTTCTTGGTACTCATAGAAAGACAGACAAAAGAACAGAACAGAACAGAAAAGAAAGAAGGAAGGAAGGAAGAAAGAAGGAAAGAAAGAAAAGGAAAGAAAAGAAAAGNAGAACAGAACAGAAAAGAAAGAAGGAAGGAAGGAAGAAAGAAGGAAAGAAAGAAAAGGAAAGGAAAGAAAAGGAAAGGAAAGAAAAGAAAAGAAAAGAAAAAGAAAAAAAAAGAAAAGAAAAGAAAAGAAAAGAAAAGAAAAGAAAAGAAAAGAAAAGAAAAGAAAAGAAAAGAAAAGAAAAGAAAAGAAAAGAAAAGAAAAGAAAAGAAAAGAAAAGAAAAGAAAAGAAAAGAAAAGAAAATCAGGATCCTGAAGAAGTATCTGCACTCTTATGGTCACTGCGGTATTCACAAGAGCCAAGAGGTGGAAACAACCTAACTATCAAAAGATAAATGGATAGGGGCACTTGGCTGGCTCTGTTGGTAAAGCATGTGACTCTTGATCTTGGGACTCTAAATTTGAGTCCCACACTGGGTGCAGAGATTACTTTAAAAGAAAAAAAAAAAAAAAAGAAAATGGGGCACCTGGCTCAGTGGGTTAAACGTCTGACTTCAGCTCACGTCATGATCTCAGGGTCCTGGGATCAAGGCCCACATCCGGCTCCCTGCTCAACAAGGAGTCTGCTTCTCCCTCTGCCCGCCCCCACCAGCTTGTGCTCATCCATTTGCTCCCTCTTTCTCAAATAAATAAATAAAATCTTTTTTTAAAATTATAAAAAAAGATAAATGGATAAGTAAAATGTAATATATCCATACAACAGACTATTATTATTCTGCCATAAAATAGAAGGAAATCCTATCATATGTTACAACAACATGGATAAAACCTTTAGGATGTTATGCTAAATGAAGTAAACTAATCACAAGACTAATACAGCATGATTCCACTTACAGGAGAAACTTGAGACAGCAGGGTAGTTGCCAGGGGCTTGGAGGAGGAGGTAAATAGGGCTGCTGCTATTCAATGCATATAAAAAAAAAATCATACAATAGAAAAAAGTTCTAGAGATTGTCTGTACAATACTGTGTTTACAGTTAACAACACTGTACTGTACACTTAGAAATTTCCTAAGGGGGGAGTTCCATGTTTTGTTTTTTACCACAATAAATTCTTTTTCAAAAAGTCCTTAAAGCCTAACAGTATAAAGAATAACCAAATAACTTATGTCAAAGGGACATATTCAATGAACTTTGTTTACTCTGTTGAACAAAGCAATTTAGTAATACTGTTATTTTAAAAGGTTTCAATGTTTTACCATTTTAATGCTGATCTAAAAGAAAGTGGATTCAATTGGAACTTTTCCTTAACTATTACTTCAAATTCTACATGGTTAATACACTGTTTATTATTAGGAGGGGGAGGAGATGAAGATAAATCCTACTACCTAAAAATTAAAATGAAAAATAACACACGGTGTGTATGTAGCTATCCAAGGGGCGCAGGTGGGTGAGGATGACAACTGATGGACTCTTGAGCTCTTTATAAAAATCATGCCAAATTCACATGCACCTAAGTGAACTGTATATGGAGAGTACACAAAAATACTGTATTACATGCTAAGGTCACTTAGTGCAAGTGACTGTGTACCATATCTGTAAATATACCATAAGTAATCAACTTTTCTTTTTTTTTTAAAGGTTTTATTTATTTATTTGACAGAGAGAGAGAGATCACAAGTAGGCAGAGAGAAAGAAGGAAGCAGGCTCCCCGCTGAGCAGGGAGCCCGATGCGGGCCTCGATCCCAGGACCCTGAGATCATGACCTGAGCCGAAAGCAGAGGCTTTAACCCACTGAGCCACCCAGGCGCCCAGTAATCAACTTTTCATGGAAGATGAAAATCAACCTTATCATTCAGCAATTAGCTAAGTTTTAACCAGGTCATTCTGACTGTACCATTACACTAGGCTTACCTTTAATCTTGTTAATTTTATTCTGGTTTAAAAAGGAGACATACCACATTAACCAAATTCCTTTTTTTTTTTTAAAGATTTTAATTTATTTGAAAGAAATACAGAGAATGAAGGAACATAGGCAGGGGGAGCGGGAGAGGAAGAGGCAGGCTTCCCCCGAGGAGGAAGCCGGGATGCCGGGCTCGATCCCAGAACCCTGGGATCATGATCTGAGCTGAAGACAGACGCTTAACTACTTAGCCACCCAAGCGCCCCATTAACCAAATTCCTTAATTTTTCCCGGTGTTAAAATATTTGTGGATTCTGTTTGCTCTAATTTAATCTAATGAGAAGAGTATTTAGAAGTATCTAAATGAGAAGAGTATTTAGAAAATAAGTAAGAAAGCTCCCTATAACAACAACATGCTAAAGATCTGGAATTATTTTAGCATATTTCAGTCCTAGCAATCTTAAACATATTATTCTCTTCTATTCAATTCTACAGGGGCATGACAAACAAGAAAAACCCCAAGTACAACACTCTGCTACAGCTACAGGTAAAAGATGCCAGGAACAGGAGCATTTATCCATGAGAGAGAACCCAGATTCTATGAGAACAATGAATAAAAACAGGGCTTTTACAACTTTAATGCCAAGGCCATGCTTAACAGATTGACTTATTGAATCAATTATAAAACAGAGGAAAGAAGAATTCCTTCACCAAAAGCTAAGAAGAAATGACAATATTATGCTATCTTTCACTGAGCTGGCTCCTAAAAGGGGAAAGAAGAAATTGGAATAACTGCTTTTAAGCCGTATGAATTTTTTTAACAGTACCAAATTTATTTGAGTTTTAAAGAAGACTATGGGGCGCCTGGGTGGCTCAGTGGGTTAAAGCCTCTGCTTTCGGCTCAGGTCATGATCTCAGGGTCCTGGGATCAAGACCCGCATCACGCTCCCTGCTCAGCGGGGAGCCTGCTTCCCCCTCTCTCTCTCTGCCTGCCTCTCTGCCTCCTTGTGATCTCTCTCCCTTTGTGAAATAAATAAATAAAATCTTTAAAAAATAAAAAATAAAAAAATAAAGAAGACTATGTACTAAATGAGGATAAATATAGTAAGCTGATTAGACTTCATCTAGCCTTACCCACACAAGGATAACATGAGAGCAGAATAGCACTCTAACCAGTAATTCAATCAGCATGCTCTAAACTAAATGAGTTCTGAAAGAAATTGTTAATGTGGCTACATTGAAACACACGTTATTGCAGTGATGACAATGAGACCTGTAACATTTTCTCTTTGGCTCATGGAGTAGAGTGGAAGTAACAAGACTTTCCAGTATTAGAAACAATTAAGGAATAATACTTGTAGATCGTTTGCCAAAACAGCAATCAGTGTACTTGTACAATCTGACTTTTAGGGCCCTAAAGAAATTGGATCCCAAAGATTACAGGTATAGAATTTTTGAAGTATGTCCATATTCAAGTAGAGATCAAAGAAGCCCAACCAAAAGAACTCTGTACTGACAGTGACAACTGGACCGAACTAAAGTTCTTTTTAAAAGGGCTATTTTGAAGATTATAATTCAAACTTTGGAGGAACTGTGGTGATTAGCAGTGGAAGGAATCACATGTAAAATTCCTTAAATAAAAATTTACTGACTTAACAAAAAAAGTTACAAAGAGTTTTTAAAAAGATGGGTAGCAGAAGGAGTTTGAGGGAGAAAGTTTTACCAAGATTAGGGTAACTTTTAGCTCTTTAGAACTTTCTTTTAAGCATAATTATATAATCTCAAATTGTACCACCCTATGACCAAAAAAACCCTTAAATAAATTTTCATAATTTGTTAAATATTCAAGTTATTAAATTATTTAAGGGGAAAATGCAGATATCCCTAAACTAAAATCCAGAATGTACTGCTAGGAAGAAGACATTTAGAATAAGTTAATACGGAATAGAGTAATACAGAACACTACACAGAGAATGTAATCCACAGGTACAGGAAAGAAAGAAAGCTGAAAATCTTCTCTCCCTGCTTTAATTAAACTCCACAAATAAACCTTTAAAAGAAATGGGCTGCTATTTTTATGAAAAAATTGTTATCTCCTATCTACATGAAGAACAATGCATACTACCATTCAATTGTGAGTATAACTTCAAAGTATTCTGGTAGCAATGATTTTGTAGAGGCTGGCCATGGCCACATCAGAATTTGAAATCACATAATTTGAGTATAAACTGTAAAATATCCAGATAATAAGGCACATATTCAATACTTAGTACTTAATGAAAACTAATCCGACTCAGCCTACAATTCAACTATTAAAAATACTAGAATATATATGCAACTAATGAACTGTTGAACACTACATCAAAAACTCTATACTATACGTTGGCTAACTTAACATAATAAAAAAATAAAATGCCAGAATGAACAATGATGAAAATATCAGCTAAAATAGGCATCAGGTTTTACAACTAAAAATGCCATTAAGTATATAATGGACCAGTTGAAAAGAGAAGCTGTAAATTATCTTGATACCTGTGTCTACAGAATATTCATTCTCCCCTTCTTTTTCTTCAAGAATATGTAGCTGGACACATGCTTATCCTAATTTTCTAACATCTCTTGCTGCTTGTGTGGGCACAAGACTAAGTCCTAGTCAATGATGTGTACAGAGAAGCACCGTATACCTTGTGAGTCCTGGCCTTCTAGGGATGGGTTGCTACCTCATCTTCCCATTCCTTCTAACACTCTTTTAATAGTGTGGAGATAGAACACCACCACAGAGGAAGATGGACTCTCAAAAACAACTTGAAATCACTCCAGAGATCAACAGACAAGGACTGGTAAGCCCAAGAAAAAGAAGCTACCTATTTTTTTTTTAAGATTTTATTTATTTAGGGCGCCTGGGTGACTCAGTGGGTTAAAGCCTCTGCTTTCGGCTCAGGTTATGATCTCAGTGTCCTGGGATCGAGGCCCGCATCGGGCTCTCTGCTCAGCGGGGAGCCTGCTTCCTTCTCTCCCTGTCTCTCTGCCTACCTCTCTGCCTACTTGTAATTTCTCTCTCTGTGTCAAATAAATAAATAAAATCTTTAAAAAAAAGATTTTATTTATTTATTTGACACAGAGAGAGAGAGAGCACAAGTAGGCAGAGAGGCAGGCGGGGGGCGGTGGGGGGTGGAAGCAGGCTCCCCACTGAGCAGAGAGCCCGATGCGGGGGCTCGATCCCAGGACCCTGAGATCATGACCTGAGCTGGAGGCAGAGGCTTAACCCACTGAGCCACCCAGGTGCCCCGAAGCTACCTATTTAAAACTTATTTGGGATTTATTTTATAGTAGCTAAGCCAAATCCTAAAATAACAACATGTGAATAATCTGCAACTGAAATTAAGACCAAATAATTATAGAGATGTGAATATACAAAATTTTCCCAAGACTGTATTTGTATATTTACATAATCTAACATATATAATTTAAGGGATGTACACAACATGTAAGAGAATGGAGGAAGAAAGAAACTAAAGAAAAAATACAATTTAAACCCAACTTTTATATATGATAATAAAGCCATAGAGTGATTTCCAAGGGTTACTACTAAATTAAAAAAAGCAAAGTACAAAAAAGCATATAGATGCTACCTTTTATGTAAGAAGGAACAAAAATAAGAAACTTTGTGCTTATTTTTAAAAAGGAAATACAGGTGCCTGGCTGGCTCAGTCAAAAGAGCATGCAACTCCTGATCTCAGGGTTGTTGAGTTCAAGCCCCACAATAAATGTGGAGCCTACTTTTAAATATATACACGTACAGGGATGCCTGCGTGGCTCAAGTCAGTTAAGTGTCTGCTGTTGGCTCAGGTCATGATCCCAGGGCCCTGGGATCAAGTCCCACACCGGGCTCCTTGCAGGGAGCCTGCTTCTCCCTGAGTCTGCCGCTGCCCCTGCTTGTGCTCGCACTCTGACAAATGAATAAATAAAATCTTAAAAAAATAATAAAAACCCCACACATACATACATAAAATAAAATAAAAAATAAAATAAAATAAAATAAAATAAAAAGGAAACACAGGAAGGATAAAGCAGAAAACAGTGAAGTTGGTTCCCTACAAGAGGTGAGTGATGGGCTGGAACATCATCTCAATGAAATGACCCTTCCATGAACTTTATGTATATTTGTGATTTTTGGAAGCATACTAATGGGGGGAAAACCTAAAGCTGAAAGCAAGTCAGAATAAACCCATCTGTAATTCAAATGAATAGGAAACACTGAAGAAAAGACAGAAAGACAGACTAAGAGGCAGGCAGATAAAACCAATCTAAGCAACTTACAAACATAGTATTTCACTTAATACCCTCAGTGGGTACCAGCATAGGGTGGAGCAAGTGAAGGATTGCAAAAACAAAAACAAAATCCTGAACATATTAGATTTATTATAACAGAATTGACAAAGCAATTCTCTATTTTAGGTATACTATAGGTTTGAGTAAATGCACTGATGTTGGTGGAAGTCAAGGCTAAGAGAGAAGACCAAAAAGAATCCTATAGAGGTAGTTTAGCATTAGAGATAGTGTGAACTCATGATTTCTAGAACAGGTATGTGCATATGCAGAAACCTGTATGTGTATGTGATTTATATACATGCATGTCTCCTACTGCCATCTGCTAAAAGGGCCAAGAAGCAATGAGCACATCTAGTATCCAGATCTTAGTCTCTAAATACTATACCCCCAAGAGAATGGGATCTCATCAGAGAATGGGCCTGATTCCAGGTCTAGAACAGAGGTACAAGATGAACCTGGAATACTGTGTTCTAACAGAAAATAAGGAAGTGCTCACAGAAGATGGCATTTCATGGGTACGAGAGAACCAGCATTAAAAGGCCAAATCAGGACAAATTAGTTCCAAAGTAAGTAATGAATTATGAACTATTAAAAACGAGAGAGGGTGACCCCTAGGTGGCCCAGTCGGTTAAGCACCTGACTCTCGATTTCTGCTCATGATTTTCATTTTGGTCATGATCTCAGGGTTGTTGGGATCGAGCCCTGCATTGGGCTCCACGCTCAGCGCAGAGTCTGCTTGAGATTCTCTCCTCCCAATGCCCCTCCCCCCATTTGTGCATGCTCTCTCTCCAATAAATAAATAAAACCCTTGAAAGAGAGAGATTCATCAGTCCATACTGATAAAAGAAAAGTTAAAAATGGAGAAGGGTGGGCTCATGCCTGTATTAGTGTTGAGAACTAACTGGTGAATGTGGAGGGAGTATGAGAGATGGAAAATGATTATTTTGCAACCAGCACAGTAAACACTGGATCATGAAAGAATCATCATCATGTATACTAAATCTATAAGTATAGTATAATGAAAAATAGGGTACTGAAATAGTATTAAAGTATCTCTTCAAAGACTGCTTTTTAGTTGCAAGGGAAAAAACAGTTACTATACAGTAGGGGAATAGACAACCCCTTGACTAGATGATCATAATGAACATCCTCCAGATGTGATACACTGAAAAGAATACATTATTACTTACGCAGTATCCAGTCCTAGAATGAATAACTTGAATCCAATCAAGAGAAACTTGAGACTAAACAAAAATGAGGTGCTTTTTTAAGGGGTTAGGGGATGTCAATGTTATAAAATACAAAGACTATGGAAATATTCCAGATTAGAGGAGACTAAAGGGATACAACAGCTAAATAAAATACCTCACCCTAGACTGGCTCCTATACCAGAAGAGGAGAAAATGCTACAAAGGACATTACTGTATCAAGTGACAAAACTGAAACAACAGATTAGGTAAAAATACTGGAACCATGTTAAATTTACTGCAGTTTGATTACCACAGATGGAGACCTGTAATTGACTAGGAAACACACTATATTTAAGGGTAAAGGGCTAAGATATATGTAACTTACCTTTAAATATTCAGAAAAAAAATCAATTATGCATGTATATGGGTATACATACACACGAAGAGAAAGAATAAATGAAAAAACAAATGTTAAGATAATCAGGATAAGGGGTGCCTGGGTGGCTCAGTGGATTAAAGCCTCTGCCTTCGGCTCAGGTCATGGTCTCAGGGTCCTGGGATCCAGCCCCGCATCAGGCTCTCTGCTCAGCAGGGAGCCTGCTTCCTCCTCTCTCTGCCTGCCTCTCTGCCTACTTGTGATCACTCTCCCTCTCTGTGTCAAATAAATAAATAAAATCTTTAAAAAAAAATAATCAGGATAAGGAGTGTTCCATGTACTATTTTATTTTTGCAACTCTTGCGTAATTTTGAAAATATTTCTGAATAAAAACTATATGTATATATATTTTTAAAGATTACTTATTTATTTGCAGAGAGAGATTACAAGTAGGCATGGAGGCAGGCAGAGAGAGATGAGGAAGCAGGGTCCCTGCTGAGCAGAGAACCCGATGCGGGCCTCGATCCCAGGACCCTGAGATCATTACCTGAGCCGAAGGCAGAGGCTTTAACCCACTGAGCCACCCAGGCGCCCTATATATATATTTTTTTAATTTAAGTTCTTGGAGCACCTGGCTGGCTCAGTTGGTTGGGTGTCTGCCTTGGGCTCATCATGATCCCGGAATCCTGGGACCAAGCCCCAAGTCTGGCTTCCTAATCAGCAGGGAGTCGGCTTCTCCCTCTGACTCTACCTGTTCTAATCCTTTCTCTCTCTCACACTCTAATAAATAAAATCTTTAAAAAATAAAAATTTAAATGCTTTTAGAAAACATAAAATAGAAAAGGTAGAAATCTTTTATCACTCTATCAGCTAATATTTTAATTTCCATAAAGCAACGATATCAAATGCAGACAAGATTAAAGAAAGTAAGAAACCAGGGCACCTGGGTGTCTCAGGTCATGACCCCGGGGTCCTGGGACAGTTCTGCATCCGGCTCCCTGCTCAGCGGGGGAGACTGCTTCTCCCTTCTCTCTCAGTCCCTCCCCCTGCTCATGCTCTCTCTTTCCCTCTCTCAAATAAAATGGAAGGAAGGAAGGAAGGAAGGAAGGAAGGAAGGAAAGAAGGAAGGAATAGGAAAGTAAGAAATAAGTCAAAGAGTAATAAAAAGATGAATATAATCCTAGTACAGGCAATTTTGCAAGTGGGAAGTGTTAAGAACAGCCTTTATTTATAAGCTGAAATTAAATATGCTAATTAAATAACCTATCAACAAATGAAAAAAAATTTAAGCTATTATTTATTTTTACTAATTTCTACACCCAATGTGGGGCTCAAACTCATGACCCTGAGATGAAGAGTCCCATGCTCTTCCAAATAAGCCAGCCAGGCGCCCCAACAAATGAAAAGCTTAATAGCAATACTTACTTGGTTGAGATACAGAAAAAAATTAAAACACAACCCATACGTGACCCAAGGTTGGTAAGGATTTCTATTTTTAATGGTCCTTCCTGAAAAGTAAAGCGGCCACTGAAAACCATCTCTGCCCAGGCTTCTAGGAATCTCAAAGTTCTATTTGCAGTAGGTCTAGGAAATCCATCACAACAAAAAGGCTTAAATTCTGATTTCACCTCCTTTTACTCCTGTTTCTTAACATAGTTTCCTCATTTATTTTCAACCTGGTTCTACCAAATTTCTATCTGTCCATATGGGCAACACAGAAATCATAACTAAGCATAAGTAGATACAACTGTATTTCAATTTAATATGAAATTCCAGATCAAGTCAAGTCAAAAGTAAGGAAAGAGAAGAAAACAAGAGACAGACAAGAATGGATCATTAGTTTTGGAGGGTTAGGGTTTCCATTCCTGGATATGATGTAACAGGGATCAAATTCACTTTTCCATCTGAAAATAACAAATTGTGGACAAAATCTATGAAACAGCTTTCAGAAAATGGACAACAGATAGCAAAGCACAATGATCGCGAAGAAGGCAAAAATATAAAGCAAGTCCTATAACTGCCTGAGTTTCCAGGCAATGACACAGGAAAGGAGAATTCACAGTTCAACCAGTAGCAGTCTCTCTTATTGAAATGGAACCGGGAAGATGAAGGTGGCCAGTTTGTAGAGCACAGTACCAGAGGAGAAAGCTGCTCAAAGTACTCTGGATATACAGAGGGTCCCCATCGAATATGCAGTGAGTAATAATGAGTGCATGTATAAAGTACCTGAACTATCCCCCAAAAGAGCAAGGAAAGAATCCCTCGACTGTTCTTTCCCAGAGCTGCAAAAAGTTAATGTTCCCACAGTGTAGCCACACTGGAAAACCCTGTAATTCAGTTCAAGGAAATCAGGTGATATATTTTAGGGGGAAAAAGGGTGAACCCTCAAGGTTCTCACCCACCTAAAATTTAAAAGTCTTATAAGGAGCAAATATAACTTAGATACATCTCAGAATAAGTCAAATCTTAAATGGAGGGTGCCTGGGTAGTTCAGTTGGTTGGGCAACTGCCTTCGGCTCAGGTTATGATCCTGGAGTCCTGGGATCAAGTGCCGCATCAGGCTCCCTGCTCAGAGAGAAGTCTGCTTCTCCCTCTGATCCTCCTCCCCTCTCATGCTCTCTCTCAAAAAAATAAATAAAATCTTTAAAACAAAACAAATCTTATAGGGAAATATCCAATGCCCAACAAAGTAAAAGCCTAAATGACTAGGATTCAATCGAAAATTAATAGGCATGCAAAGAAGCAGAAAATATGACCCACAATAAGCCCCAGAAACAATACATATGACAGAATTACCAGACAAATACATTAAAAATAATTGTAACTATATTCTACATATTTAAGGTAGAGGAAAAACAGATAATAAAGATACAAAACATACCTAAATTTTCAGAGATGAAAATTTTAATAGTTGGGATTAACAGCTGACTACACAGTACCAAACAACTTCAAAATGTAGTAACAGAAACAATCCAAAATGAAACAGAAAAAAAAAAAGACAGACAAGAGACTATAGAGAACTTATGGCCACCAGAGGAAAGGTGGTGAGGGAATGGATGAAATAGGCAAGGGGGATTAAGAGTATACTCATCATAATGAGCACAGAGTAATGTACAGAACTGCTGAATCACTAAACCATAACTTGACGCTAATATAACACTCTATGTTAGCTATAAGAGAATTAAACTAAAAAAATCCAAAAAACAAAAAAACAAAAACAACACAGATTTTTTTTTTAAAGATTTTACTTATTTATTTGACAGAGAGACAGAGATCACAAGTAGGCAGAGAGGCAGGCAGAGAGAGGAGGAAGCAGGCTCCCTGCTGAGCAGGGAGCCCAATGTGGGGCTCGATCCCAGGACCCTGAGATCATGACCTGAGCCGTAAGCAGAGGCTTTAACCCACTGAGCCACCCAGGTGCCCCAAAAATACAGATTTTTGATTCACACACACAAAAAATAACCACGAAAATATCCTATTCTCGCTTGGAGGATCTAAGTTATTTTGAAGAGATACACAGCTTCAAATAGAGCTTCTTGACACAACATTCCATAATTACTTCATAGTTTCAAGTAAACTGGACCTCTGGATTCAATCTGCAGCCCAAACCTTGATTGATACTGATCCCTTTACAGGTAACACCGCTTTGCTCTGAGCCTCTCAAACACTGTTCCACTTAAATTTCACCCAAACTCCCCTACCTCCCCAAAATCCTACAAAACCTTTTCTTTGGTAAGATGCTCCTTCACTCCTCTGGTGTACAGTATGCTTTACTGCAATTAAGTCAATAAGCCTGTTTCTGTGAGACTACAGGTTTTATCAGTTGACTTTTGGTTGACTGAGGTAGGACAAGTTTAACTGGAGTACCCAAAGGCAGAGAGGCAAAAGTATCTGAAGAATATTGGCTGAAATTTTTCTAAATTTGATAAGCTTACCAATTATTAAATATTAAAGATACATTCAGTACTAAATAAATATTCTTTGCTAAAAGATACCTCCAAGAATCCCAACAATAAACATTATGAACTCCTTCTAGGTCTCAGACACTGAGAATGTAAAGGTAAAAAAAACATGGTCATCATCCTCAAAAAATTACACACCTTATGTTAATTTGTGGTCATCCTTAGCATGAAGTCATCAGGGCATCAAGAAAACAAAGTCTACTCCTGCTTGTATTCCCTCTCTCACTGTCTCTCTCTCTTAAATAAATACATAAAATCTTAAAGGAAGAAAGAAAAAAAGCAAGCAAGCAAGCAAGCAAAGTCTAGGGGCACCTGGGGGGCTCAGTCGGTTAGGCGTCTATCTGACTGTTGATTTCAGCTCATGTCATGATATTAGGGTCATGGGATGGAGCCCCGTGTCAGACTGCATGCTCAGTGGGGAGTCTGCTTAAGATTCTCTCTCTCCCTCTGCTCACCACCCCCCATTCACACGCATGCACACACTCTCTCTAAAAATAAATAAATCTTAAAAAAGAAAAAAGGAAGTCTAGTGAATTTTCTGGACTTCTGATTCCTGATCAACTCGAAACAAAATGGAAAAACAGGGCACTTGCATGGCTCAGTGGATAAAGCGTCTGCCTCTGGCTCACGTCATGATCCCGGAGTCCTGGGGCTAAGCCTGGCATCAGGCTCCCTGCTTAGTTGGGAGTCTGCTTCTCCATCTACTCCTTCACCCTGCTCGTGATCTCTCTCCTCTCAAATAAATAACTAAAATATAAACTTTAAAAAAATGGAAAAACAAATTGCAAAAAATAAATACCCTAATATACGTAGGTACATACTCTTTGGCAAAGCGTCAAATACATGCCAAAATTCTCAGCCTTTCTCTATGGCTTCGTTGCCTCATTTCAAACTTCATTTTCTAGGAAATAAGTTATGGAAAAATATTTTGAACTTTTACAAGTTAAAGGCATCTGAATGAAAGAAAATGAAAAAGATTAATAGTACTTTTATTCCTTATTAAAATCCTTTCAGGGGTCCCTAGGTAGCTCATTTGGTTAAGCCTCTGAGTCTTGATTTCTGATCAGGTTATGATTCCAGGGCTGTGAGATGGAGCCGTGTCAGGCTCCATACTCAGCAGGGAGTCTGCTTGCAGTTCTCTCTCTCCCTCTCCCTCTGCTCCTCTCTCTGGCTCATGGGCATGCACCCTCTAATAAATCAATCCTTTTTTAATCTTTTTAAAATTTTTAGAAAAGATTTTATTTACTTATTAGAGAGAGAGAACAAGCGTGTACAAGCAGGAGGTGGAGGAAGGGAGAAGCAGACTCCCCGCTGAACAGGGAGGCCAACATGGGGCTGGATCCCAGGAGCCCATGATCATGACCTGAGCCAAAGGCAGATGCTTACCTAAGCCACCCAGGCACCCCAATAAATAAATCTTTAAAAAAAAATCCTTTAAGGGCACCTGGGTGGCTCAGTCGTTAAGCGTCTACCTTTGGCTCAGGTCATGGTCCCATGGTCCTGGGACTGAGCCCCACATTGGGCTCCCTGCTTGGCAGGAAGCCTGCTTCTCCCTCTCTTACTCCCCCTGCTTGTGTTCCCTCTCTGTCTCTCTGTCAAATTAAACCTTAAAAATAAAAAAAAATTTTTTAGAAAAAAATGTAAGAAAATACCTCCTAAGAATTAATCAAGAAAATTATTCACACTTTCCTAAGTCTTTACGTTATTCAGATCAACAATTTAGGTACCTTATTTACTATTTAAGCTAAATTCTATCTATAAAAAAGATGACAGGGGGCTCCTGGGTGGCTCAATTGGCTGGACGCCTGACTTCAGCTCATGTTATGATCTCAGGATCCTGGGACTAAACCCCACAGCTGGCTCTGCACTCAGCTGGGAATCTGCTTGTCCCTCTCCCTCTCCCCCCACTTGTGTTCTCTGTTTCTTTCTCAAATAAAATCTTTTTTTTTTTTTTTTAAGATTTTATTTATTTATTTGACAGGAACACAGCTAGAGAGGGACACACGGCAGGGGGAGTAAGAGAGGGAGAAGTGGGCTTCCCGCAGAGCAGGGAGCGGGATGCGGGGCTCCATCCCAGGACACTGCAATCATGACCTGAGCCAAAGGCAGATGCTTAACGACTGAGCCACCCAGGCGCCCCTCAAATAAAATCTTTAAAACCAAAACAAAAGATGACAGATGCTTCTGCTCTGAAATAAACACACTTGAGGAAATATTAAAGATACCCAAAAGTTTCCACAGGGGGGAAAAACATTCTTCCTCACCAGACAGCCTTCTAAAGACACATTCTTTTTTTAATTCCCAGCACATTGCACAGTGAAAACCAAGTAGTATATGTTGAATAAAAACAGGGACGCCTGGGTGGCTCAGTCAGTTAAGCATCTGCCTTCGGCTCAGGCCCTGATCTCAGGATCCTGGAATCGAGTCCAACATCAAACTCCTTGCTCAGCAGGAGCCTGCTTCTCCCTCTGCCTACTGCTCCCCTGCTTGCGCTCTCTTTCTAATAAATAAAGTCTTTAAAAAAAAAATCACAGGGCGCCTGGGTGGCTCAGTGGGTTAAAGCCTCTGCCTTCCGCTCAGGTCATGATCTCAGGGTCCTGGGATCAAGGCCTGCATCGGGCTCCCGGCTCAGCAGGGAGCCTGCTTCGTCCTCTCTCTCTGCCTACTTGTGATCTCGCTCTCTGTCAAGTAAATAAATTTAAAAAGTCTTTAAAAAAACAAAATCACAAAGAAAAACCAACTAAGGGCACCTGGGTGGCTCAGTGGGTTAAAGCCTCTGCCTTTGGCTCAGATCATGATCTCAGGGTCCTGGAATCGAGCCCCACAACGGGCTCCCTGCTCGGCGGGGAGCCTGCTTCCTCCTCTCTCTGCCTGCCTCTCTGCCTACTTGTGATCTCTGTCAAATAAATTAAAAAAAAAAGAAAAGAAAAGAAAAGAAAAACCAACTAAAACTGAGCCTCTTCCAAGCCGTGGCTCAGCCAGAACATGCTCAGCTTCAACTCTCTATATTAGCAACCTAGGAGCTAGCTATAAATGGGTAGCTGTGGCTTTTTACTTGTACATTCTGGGCAGTTTCCCTCAATAGCAAACCAATGGCTAGAGTCTCTTCTCTTTTTTTCAAGCTTCACATCCATCTGTATCTCAGGTTTCTAGTCCAAGAGATATAGTAAATTTCACAATGCCATCTTAATGACTGGATCCCAGGATGGTCAGTGGGTAAAACAATTTGATGAAAAAATAAGCTGCTTTATGAGAATGAATTAACTGCTAAAGAAGGATCTGTGAAGGAATATGTGCTCTTGGGTAGGAGGTGGGACTACTTGTCCTTTAAAATCGCTTTAAAGATTCTGTTTTTAAGGTGACGACCCATATAAATTCATTTTATGAAACAAAAAATGAGTTTATAAGACTATAAAGTTACACTTTAAAACTGCAGTTTTATATAATCTTAATAAATACAACTAAATAGAACCACGGATTTACAGTGATTATCAAATTTTAATTCAATTATCCAGAAACCCACTAACCGGTGTCATACTGAATGACAGAAAGGAAGAAAAAAAATAAAGTCCAGAATGTTCCTTGAGAGTCAGACAAAAGACAGTGCCAGATGGGCCCAACACTAAACTACAGGAAAATGATAAAAATGAAGATATAAGTATTTGAGAATTGAAAGAGACACTGACAAATATGACTAGTTTCATCAGTGATCGAGCAGCAGTCTTAACTAGCAAAATAAGATGGCCAAAGTCCCAGGTAAAATATATCCCCACAAGCATTGAAGGTTAGTTAAGATGATTACACAGAGAATGTCTTAGGAAAGAAAGCAGAAAGGCAGCTGCGGAATGGAAAGCTAGAAATCAAATAAAAAGCAGGGAAGGCAAAAGAAATGATCTAAGTGTATCAGCACATATATGACAACTACAAATAACAATTCAGGGAAACTATATCTAGTTATCAAAAAAATAGGATGGCATTTTTTACTTTTTTTTTTTTTTAAGACTTTATTTATTTGAGAGTGAGTACAAGCAGGGGGAGCAGCAGGCTCCCTGCTGAGCAAGGAGTCCTGCAGGACTCAATCCCAGAACCCTGGGACCAGGACCCTGAGGATCACGACCCAAGCTGAAGCCAGACGCTTAACCAGCGGGGCAACCCGGGCACCCTAGGATGGCATTTTTTAAAGGGGCATCAAAATTAAAGGGAAAAAAAAGGGCATCAAAATTACCAAATGACCAATAGAACTATACAGAGAAACAAGCACTTAAATACAGATATGTTCCAACCTAACTCCTCAAAATCATCTTTAATTTTCTCCCTAGCAAGTTACAACTTTTCTGACTAATCATCACTTCAACTATATATATATATTTTTTTTTAATAAAGATTTTACTTTTTTTTAAAAGATTATTTATTTGATAGAGAGAGAGACAGCAAGAGAGGGGACACAAGCAGGGGGAGTGGGAGAGGGAGAAACAGGCTTCCCGCCGAGCAGGGACCCCGATGCGGGGCTCGATCCCAGCACTCTGGGATCATGACCTGAGCTGAAGGCAGATGCTTAATGACTGAGTCACCCAGGCGCCCCAGGTGCCCCAAAGATTTTACTTATTTGAGAGAGCGGGAAAGAGAAAGTGCAAGGGAGAAGCAGAGGCAGAAAGACAAGCCGACACCATGCTGAGCATAGAACCCAACATGAAGCTCAATCTCATAACCCTGAGATAATGATCTGAGCCAAAATTAAGTCAGGATGCTTAACCAACTGAGCCACCCAGGTGCCCTCAACTACATTCTTACCAGAAGTTTTTCTCACCCTTCTCATCTTTCTGCCACATGTGTTACCGTAGACAACCCTCAATCCTGTTATGAACAACCCTTTTCTGTAACCCTGGTTACATAGTGGGGAAGATTATTAGAGCAGCATGCTTTACAAAGTTAATGTTTTCTAACATGGAGAGGTTGGGAGGGGGAAGAGGGACCTCTTGGCTAGTTGCACTAAAACTGAGATAGCCTGTGTGGTCAGGAAATTGGTTATAAAATGAGGATTGAAAAAAAAATAAATATGTTGAGGATATGGAAATATGTTGAGGATGGAAACCAGATCTCTCATTGTCAGCAAAGTGAAAATGTGGAAAGACAGGAATAAAACATGGTGTTGAACTTGAATTAGAGCTATCAATGTGAATTCACGGTTCTAAATACAGATACTAAATATGTTTGTGTGTGTGAGAGACAGATGCATGTATTTACATGCTTCCTAGCTTTGTGAACTCAAAGGTCTAGAAGCAATTGACAATGCAGATTAAGTCACCATACCTACATTTCTTTGTTTTTAAATTTTTTTAAGTTTTATTTATTCAAGTAAACATGAGGCTCAAACTCAGGACCCTAGGATCAAGACTTGAACTGAGATTAAGAGACGCCTAACCAACTGAGCCACCCAGGCACCCCTACAAGACCTTTACTTCTAAATACCATTTTCCACTAAAAGAAAACAGGGGTCCTTAGATAAATGCTTGATTCCAGGGCTGAGAAGGTATATGATGAGTACTGAACATTTCAATATGTCATTAAAAAATTCAAAAACTGGACACATCAAAAGACAGTTTGAAGAAATATCCAAATGCCAAATCTAAGAAAAGCTGGGCATTGAAAGAACGACAGTATTATCATTTAATAACAGTTAACAAATGATTGAATAAAACAGGAATCCACGTTCATACTGACATAAAGAAATGAATATATAAACATATAAATACACACAGCCTTACAGAGAAAAAGATCCAACTTAAAGTAGAAGGCCAACTACTAATAACTACAGAAGGAATGATAGAATTAGGAAAAAACATTCAACAAACATCATAGTAAAAACCTGATTTGGGCAAGAATGAATGCTAAAACTACTGGGTGAAACTTTCATGAGGAGAGCTGAGAAACCTGACAGACTCCAAGGGATCAGTTAACATCACTAGTAATGGTACAAAGTGGCAATTGTGTGCCACCTAATATGATGCAATAAGAACATAGCATCTCTTCTGCAGTATTTCCACCAAATACATATAACCTAAATCACAAAACATATTGAGGGACAACTACAAATAATGGCAGATCCTAACTCTTTAAAGATGTCAAAATCATGGAAAGGCCAGTAAAGACACAGATGTTCCAGCCTGAAGGAGAGTAGAGACTTGTCAAAATAAAGCACAACAATGTGATTCTGGACAGGAGCATGGGCTCTTTGTTTTGGGAGGGAAAAGGGTACTTGTTATCCCATAAAACCATTTTTAAGGCAACTGGTAAAATATGAATGGGATCTGCGGCCTAGACTGTTTTATCAATGTCAAACCAATTTCCTGTTTTGTTGGGAATGCTGCAGCTACAGAGTAAAGTGCTCTTGTGTTTAGAAAGTACAGACTAAGAGATTTAGGAATAATGGACATCAAGTCTGCAACTTATTCTCAAGACACACACAACCACCAATGAATGGGAGGGAAGTCCACTTTGACCCCCACAAGACATTTGACAACATCTGTAAACATTTCTGATTGAAACTGGTAGTGGGGTTTTTTTGGAGGTGGTGGGGGGAGCAGGTTCTACTAGCATCTATTGGGTAGAGGCCACATGTGTTGCTAAATATTCTCCAATTTACTAGAGCCAACCCCATAATAAAGATTTATTCAGTCCAAAATATCTACAATATTGGAGCTAAGAAAACCCGATTGGTAGGGAAGGAAACTCTTGCCACCACAAGCCAAGGGCTACCTCTTGGCTCAGAAATGAGGTCATTAGTGTCTTTAAATCTAATCAGATTAGAGAAGATCCAGATACTCCCAATGACCTATCAGCTACATGAGGGTGTTTCTATTATAATGGAGAACTAGAACAGCTGCTGAGAACATTTCCTACACCCACATACTTACCCCCCTTCTTTTTTCTCTGGAGATTTGGGGGTAACCTACATAAAAATTCCTTTGAGAATTGAGCTTACTTTTTTGCACAGATAATGTAAATCCTAATTTCTTATATATAAAACACCTATCATTTCCATTATATTAATTTATACATAACACTTAAATGCTTAAAATTTTGATCTATTTCCTCTATTAACTCACCAAAACCCAATAGGTAAAATTTCTCTTTTTCTGTTTCTCAATGGCTTTCTGAAGTAGTCTTTTACTGTCTTGAAGGCAAATGGATGACCTATTTCCTATGAGCTATTTTATACTGCTTAACTTCTTGTTGCTCTCTTCCTGAAGTAGGCTTCTAAATTCTTTACCTAGATATTTTTGTAAGGGTACATATCTTCCATGGGATCTAAAACATCTTTTATTATTTTTATTAAAGTATAGTAACACTTGAATCAAAGTTTCATTTTTGAAAATTACTGACCCACCTAAATATTGCTAATACATGTAAAGAAATTCTGACACGTGCTGACTTAAAATATTTTGGCAAATATTTCAATAGGAGGTTAAAAAGGAAATTAAAACACTGAAGTGTTTTCTTCAGGGATAAAATGTTATTTTGGACTATTGTTTTAAGGCAGGGCTTTACTCATATTACATTTTTCAAATAAATTCAATTTCATAGCTCTTTTTATAAATTTTATAAATTAGCAATCATTTTCTTTTTTTTTTTTAATTTTTATTTATTCATTTGACACAGAGAGAGAGATTACAAGTAGGCAGAGAGGCAGGCAGAGAGAGAGGAGAGAGGAGGAAGCAGGCTCCCTGCTGAGCAGAGAGCCCGATGTGGGCCTCGATCCCAGGACCCTGGTATCATGACCTGAGCCGAAAACAGCGGCTTTAACCCACTGAGCCACCCAGGCGCCCAGCAATCATTTTCTTAATTTTTCTCAGACATTATCCATCACCAGTAAATAGGTCTTCTGCCTACCAGGTTATATGACCTGATTTCCTTTAGGACAGAGAGATTGCTTCATAATCGGGTCAAGTACACGTACACTGCTGCCTTCTAAGCCACATTAGTAGCAAAGAAATGACTCTAATATTAAGTTTAAAACTATGTTTAAAAACCTGAACACGGGCGCCTGGGTGGCTCAGTGGGTTAAAGCCTCTGCCTTCAGCTCAGGTCATGATCTCAGGGTCCTGGGATCGAGGCCCACATCAGGCTCCCTNCATCAGGCTCCCTGCTCAGCGGGGAGCCTGCTTCCTCCTCTCTCTCTCTCTGCCTGCCTCTGCCTACTTGTGATCTCTCTCTGTCAAATAAATAAATAAAATCTTTTAAAAAAAAAAAAAACCTGAACACAGGGGCACCTAGGTGGCTCAGTGGGTTAAAGCCTCTGTCTTCGGCTCAGGTCATGATCTCAGGGTCGTAGGATCGAGTCCTGCATTGGGCTCCCTCCTCTCTCTCTGTCTGCCTCTCTGCCTACTTGGTTTTTTTTTT
>LNAC01000311.1:993283-1009412 GCA_002007465.1 Ailurus styani | reverse complement strand
CAGAGAGAGAAGGAAGCAGGCTCCCCGCTGAGCAGGGAGCCTGATGCGGGGCTCGATCCTAGGACCCTGAGATCGTGACCTGAGCCTAAGGCAGAGGCTTTAACCCACTGAGCCACCCAGATGCCCCTATACTACTTTATTTTTTAAGATTTTATTTATTTAGGGATGCCTGGGTGGCTCAGTCAGTTAAGCGGCTGCCTTCGGCTCAGGTCATGATCCCAGGTCCTGGGATCGAGTCCCCCATCGGGCTCCTTGCGGAGCAAGGAGCCTGCTTCTCCCTCTGCCTCTACCTGCCACTCTGCCTGCTTGTGCTCTCTCTCTCTGACAAATAAATAAATAAAATCTTTAAAAAAAATTTTTTTTTAAATTTATTTATTTGACAGAGAGAGAGCTCACGAGCACATGTAAGGGAGAGGGAGAAGCAGGTTCCCTGCAGAGCAGGGAGCCTAAAGCAAGCCTCAATCCCAGGATCCTGGGATTGTGACCTGAGCCAAAGGCAGACACTTAATCGACTGAGCAACCCAGGCGCCCCACCGCTATAACTACTTTAATACAGTAATTACCTAAAGGACATCACCAGGAAAATTTTAATCATTCATAAATTATGAATGTGAAATATTCTATAAGACAAATATAATGAGCTCTTTAAAATAATATCAGTGCCACAACAATTTTTTAAAGACAATGGGACTGTTCAAGACTTGAGATATAACAACTAAATGATTATGGTTTGGAAGAAAAATAAAAACATTAAAATACAATTCAGAGATAGCTGGGGTAAACGGAATATGGACTAGACATCAGATAATATCAAAGAACTGCTAATGTTTTTAAGTACCATAATCATATAACCACAGCTGGGTGTGCATGCTTAAGAAATGCCTGCTATCTTGGGGCACCTGGCTGGCTCAGTAGGTGGAGCATGGTACTCTTGATCTCAAGGTCATGAGTTTAAGCCCCACATTGGGTGTAGAGACTACTTAAAAATAAAATCTTAATTAAAAAAAAAAAAGAAGAAGAAAAAAATGTATGTTATCTATAACTCTACAACTGACCAACTAACTTTCAAATAAGACAGAAAAAAATTATATATATGGTAGAGGGAGATCATATATATGCCATTATATCAAAATATTAACTGGGAATCAATCTAGGTAGAGAGATATGGGTATTCATCATACTGGTCTTTCACATTTTTTATACATTTTGACTTCTCATAATAAAATATTGAGAGGGAAAAAAACAAAGTAGAATGCTACAAATCAGCAGTTCTCAAACTGTGTGCTAGGGACCCATGAAACTCAACTATTTTCACAATAAGATGTTATTTGCCTTTTTCACTGTGCTGTCATTTGTACAGATGCAAAAGCAATCAATAATGGATAAAGCTCCAGATACAAATGTAGTAATCCGAAGGGACACCTGCACCCCAATGTTTATAGCAGCAATGTCCATAAAAGCCACACTATGGAAAGAGCCCAGATATCCATTGACAGATGAATGGATAAAGAAGATGTGAGATGTGGTACATATATACAATAGAATATTTTGCAGCCATCAAAAAAATAAATCTTGCCATTTGCAACGACGTGGATGGAACTAGGAGGGTAAAGACAATTATCATATGACCTCACTGATATGTGGAATTTGAGAAACAAGGCAAAGGATCATAGGGGAAGAGAGGAAAAAAATGAAACAAGATGAAACCAGAGACAGAGACAAACCGTAAGAGATTGCTACTAATCTAAGGAAACAAACAGAGGGTTGCCTGAGTGGACGGGGTTGGCAGGGGAGGGATAGGGTGGCATATGTTGTGGTGAGCACTATATATGGTGTAAGACTGATGAATCACAGACCTATACCCCTGAAACAAATAATACATTATATGTTAATAATTTTTAAAAAGCTTTTTTTTAGGGGTGCCTAGGTAGCTCAGTTAAGCAACTGCCATTGTTTAGTACACAAAAGAAGAAGATTCACAATTACCTGAAAAGGCTTTTTAAAATATATCTACATATCTGCATGAGGCTGGATTTTCTTCATATATTTCAACCAAAACAGCATAATGACATTTACTGAATGCAGGAGCTATGAGACTCCAGCTGTCTTTCATTAAGCCAAACTTTAAAAAGATTTGCAAACAATGCAGAACAATGTTATTCTTCTTACTACTTTTTTTGACAAGGTAAATTTCATAAAATATATTAACATGTAATGTTACTATATTATTAACATTGTTATTGTTTCAGGTGAATGTATATTTTTTAAATGTTTTCACTTCTAATTTGATAAATATTGATAGATCTGCACATAAAATCAAAAGTTCTTTAAAAAAAAGTTCTTTGGGGGGTGCCTAGGTGGCTCAGTCAGTTAAGCATCTGCCTTCAGCTCAGGTCATGATGATCCCAGAGTTCTAGGATCGAGTCCTACATCAGGCTCCTTGCTTAGCAGGGAGCCTGCTTCTCCCTCTCCCACTCCCCCCACTTGTGCACTCTCTCGCTGTCAAATAAAGTCTTAAAATTAAATAAATAAGTTATTTGTGATTCTCAGTAAATTTTCAAACATTGTAAAGTGATCCTGAGACCAAAGAAACTAGTAACTATTGCTCTGGAAATCAATGTATGCCATACACAATTTCATACAAACAAAAAAACCTCACCTAAGCATTAATGACTATAATCTATATAGTCCATACAGATTATATTCCACACTGCCCTGGCCCCTGGCCCCAGAGCAACTTATGTTTATTGAAATTAGCATTAAACACTTTTTTTTTAATGAGGGTTAGGCACATGGGGGTACAAACGTATAGTACAATTACTTAGAAATGAAACCCAATTAGATAAAAGAATAAGAGTAAAATGAGGCTATGAGACTTGGCCTTATTCATTCCTGGACATGCTTATTCTTTAGCTGTTTAAAAGCAGTTGGATCTGCAAAAGATGTTAACAACCTGTAACTACTTTTTATTTTTTTTTAAATATTTATTTATTTATTTATGAGAGAGAGAGCGCGTGCTCACAGAAGCAGGGAAAACAGCAGGCAGAGCAAGAAACAGGCTCCCCACTGAGCAGGGAGCCCTATGTGGTGCTAGATCACAGAACCCTGAGATACGACCTGAGCTGAAGGCAGACGCTTAAGTGACTGAGCTAACCAAGCATCCCGTAACTACCTTTTTTTTTTTTTTTTTAAAGATTTTATTTATTTATTTGACACAGAGAGAGAGATTACAAGTAGGCAGAGAGGCAGGCAGAGAGACAGGGAGAGGAGGAAGCAGGCTCCCTGCTGAGCAGAGAGCCCGATGTGGGCCTCGATCCCAGGACACTGAGATCATGACCTGAGCCGAAAGCAGAGGCTTTAACCCACTGAGCCACCCAGGCGCCCTCCGTAACTACCTTTTAATAACAAAACTAATTAACACATAACAAGTTATATAAGTAATTTTTAAAAAGATTTTACTTATTTATTTGACACGGGGGTTGGGGGGAGAACAAGCACAAGCAGAGGGATGGATAAGCAGGCCGCCTGCTGAGCAAGGAGACCGATGTGGGGCTCGATCCCAGCACGACCTGAGCCTAAGGCAGCCATTTAACCGACTGAGCCACCCAAGTGCCATAAAGGAACTTTTTTAATGAACAGGTAAAGTCAAGCAAATTATTCTAAATACCCATGCTGGACCATATTGAATTGAGTTACATAATGCATGAAAATGAAGCTAAACTCTTAACTTATACCATATACAAAAATTAATTCAAAATGGATTGAAGATTTAAATATAAGACCTAAAACTATAAAATCCTTAAGAGAAAACATAAGGGAAAAGCCATGTAACATCTGACTTGGCAATGATTTTCTGGCAACAAAACAAAAAACAAATTAGGACTTCACTGAAATTAAAAACTGTGATCAAAGCGACAAGAGAATGAAGAGACAAGTCACAGAATGAGGGATCTGTGCAAATTATTCATCTAATAGATTAATATCTAGAATATGTGAAGAACTCCTGTAACTCAACAAAAAGACTAACAACTCAATTCAAGTATGCACAAAGGACTTGAATATATATTTCTCCAAAAAAAAAAAATATATACAAATGACCAATTAGTACACAAAAAGATGCTCAACATCACTAGTTAGGGAAATCAAACCATAATGAGATACCATTTCATATCCATTAGAATAGCTATTTAAACACACACACACACACACACACACACACACACAGGGGTGCCTGGGTGGCTCAGTTGGTTAAACTCCAGCTTAACGTCAGCTGAGGTCTTGATCTCAGGGTCCTGGATCGAGGCCCGCATCGGGCTCCCTGCTCAGCAGAGAGCCTGTTTCCTTCTCTCTGCCTGCCTCTCAGCCTACTTGTGATCTCTCTGTGTGCCAAATAAATAAAATCTTCAAAAAAAAAAAAAAAAAAGCAAAAATAGGGCACCTGGGTGGTTCAGTCAGTTAAGGGTATGACTCTCAGTTTTGGTTCATAATTTCAAGGTCCTGGGATGCAGCCCTGTAACAGGCTCCCCACTCAGAGGGGAGTCTGCTTGTCTCACTCTTTCTGCTCCTACCAAAACATGCGCGTGCGTGCTTACTCTCTCAAGTAAACAGATAAATCTTTAAAAAGAAAACAAAAACAAAAAGCAAAACAAAACAAACCACAGAAAATAAGTATGGGGTGAGGACATGAAGAAAATGGAACCCTGGGAGCCTGGGTGGCTCAGTGGGTTAAAGCCTATGCCTTCGGCTCAGGTCATGATCCCAGGGTCCTGGGATCGAGGCGCGCATCAGGCTCTCTGCTCAGCGGGGTGCCTGCTTCCCCCCACCCTCTCTCTGCCTGCCTCTCTGCCTCCTTGTGATCTCTGTCAAATAAATAAATAAAATCTTAAAAAAAAAAAAAAAAAGAAAATGGAACCCTCATGCACAGCTGGTGGAAATGTAAAATGGTTCAATTAAGGTGGAAAAGAGTTTGCCAGTTAAACACAGACCTACCCTATGTCTCAAAAATTCTACTCTTAGGTATATATCCAAAAGTACTGAAAGTAGGGACTCAAATAGCCAAAAGGTGACAACAACCCTGATGATGAATAAACAAAATGCGGTATATACAAAGTGTCCTTACAAAAGAAGACACAGGGAAAAAGAGAGGAAGGCCATGTGACTGAGGCAGATACTGCAAGTTACTCAGCACAAGCCAAGGAAGACCTGGAACCACCAAAAGCTGGAAGAGGCAAGGAAGGATTTCCCCCTACAGCCTTTGAGAAAGCACAGCCTTCCCAACATCTAGATTTTGGATTTCTGGCATGCAGAACTGAGACAGAATAATATGCTTTAAGTCAGCCAGTTTATGGCTTAAACTAACACAAACAGTAAACTTTCAATATATTTTTATCACCTAATAGAGAAGTTACCAGTGGATAGCAGAGTCTGGTCTTCTCATCAATAAAATACCCTTGAACAGGGCGCCTGGGTGGCTCAGTGGGTTAGAGCCTCTGCTTTTGGCTCAGGTCATGATCCCAGGGTCCTGGGATCGAGGCCCACATCGGGCTCTCTGCTCAGCGGAAAGCCTGCCTCCTCCTCTCTCTCTGCCTGCCTCTGCCTACTTGTGACCTCTCTCTCTCTCTCTGTCAAATTAAAAAAAAAAAACAAAAAAAAAAAAAACCTTGAACAACAACAAATATAGTATATACACACAATGTAATGTTTTTTGGCCATAAAAAAGGAATGAAATTTTGATGTTTTATAATACAGATGGACCCTGCCAACATTATGCTTAGTGAAATAAGCCAGACACCAAAAGGTAAGTATTTTATGATTCAACTTATATGAGGTAACCAGAATAGGCAAATTCATAGAGACAAAGAGTACATAGAATAGTATTTACCAGGAGCTGGGGCTAGGAGGACAAAGGGACAGTTATTATTTAATGGGTACAGAGTTTTTTTGCTGGAGATGATGAAATGTTTTGGATATAAGATAATGGGATAGTTACAAAACATTGTGAATGTATTTAATGTTATTGAACTGTACATAAAATAAAAATTGTTAGGTATATTTTTGTACATTTCAAAAATGGTTACAATGTTTTTAAAAATTGTCTTATATCCTTTGAAAGATAAATTTGTATTTTTCAAATAAAAAAGTAAAAGACAAAATTTGTTAATTTTCAAATTACAAAAGTGAGTTGCACCTTCCAATAAGTAATACAAATCACGCATAATGCTTTACTTACCCGTTTGGGACCACTAAAAATCTTTCTGGTGTTTTCCTTTGATTTATCTCCTTGTTTATTTGGGGGCTTCTTCACACTTTCAGGCACACCAGGCAAGTCCTCTGTAAAATCCAAGTTTTCTGAAATGGTAATCAAAACTAGCTAGCTTTCTAATACTTCAAATTATCTACCAAACAACCTACGAACATTTGGGGGAGTGGCATATTATGGGAGGAAAAAAATAAAAAGAAATAAAAGCACCACTCAGTTGACAAAATATTCCTAACAGTATAAAGTTTCATTTTGCCATTATCACCCTCCTGCTTGCTCCCTACTCTAGAAGAAAATCAGAAACCTAGTTACCATGTATGTGCTTCCATTTTATTTTGTGTAAATGACAAAATCAATTCTTTAGTAAAATAAATGCTGGATATCTATGGACACTGACATTAAAATGATCTAGTTTAAACGCACAGTATCAGGTGGTGTCCACTTTTAACATTTTTCTAGAACTTAAATATACTGAATCATGCTGGCTTTCAAAGAATGTCTGCTCACATCTACAAAAAGCATGTTAAAAAAAAAAGGGAAAAAGATAGTTATCCTCGGCAAAACATAGAAAATGACCTAGTACGATGTAGGTCAATGATTTGTGGGTCTTCATACAAAAATAACCGAAGAATTAGATTAATTCCTAAATGGTTATACTTATTCTAGCCTAAACAAAAGACGAAAAACAGGATGGCTTTTTGCTAGCCCAGTCTTAAAAATGTTTGTTATTGGGCGCCTGGGTGGCTCAGTGGGTTAAAGCCACTGCCTTCGGCTCAGGTCATGATCTCAGGGTCCTGGGATCGAGGCCCACATCGGGCTCTCTGCTCAGCAGGGAGCCTGCTTCCTCCTCTCTCTGCCTGCCTCTCTGCCTACTTGTAATCTCTCTCTCTGTGTCAAATGAATAAATAAAATCTTTAAAAAAAAAAAAAAGTTTGTTATTTCATATATCATAGTAAGACCCAAAGTCCAACTTTGGCTATATCAATCAAATGGTCTCTAATTTTTTAAATTTTATTTGGTAGAAACATGAAGTTTTTGAAAGGGGGCCTAATGATTTCACATTTCAACACTTAAAAAGTTATATTACCTCAAAATGTATATTTCTGCCAGAGATTTTTAATTGCTAATTAAGGTAACTTGCTATCAAGGTTAGCAGTAAGAGCTAAGTAAACTGCAGCAAGACAGGAGCTCAGGTTTCGTACATCATTACTTATCATCTTCCCAAGAAAGCAACTCTAAAGCTGCCCAGTCAGATCACACATGACTAGCAAGGCTGCCGCAAACTTCAGTTCTCCAGAAGAGATTCAAGACAGCACTAAATGAATTCAATACCCTTATTTTATTTATTTTTGCAGTGGGAAGTAAGAAGTGAGCCTTCAGGGACTATTCCTATAGGATTCTAGTTTTAAAGAGTGACTCTAACCTAACAAAACTATGTTTAGGCAAATACAACAAAATGATAGATTCTCAAGTATGACTTATAATGTACAAGTGAATCTATATGTAAGAATACTACCAGAATTCTAATTCATCATAATGACATTTCTTGTATGACTTAATAGGACAAAAGGTTTATTTAGTAAGTAAACTGATACAGAAAAACTACATACTTGGTTAAATATATACAAATACATCCCCTGTATCCCAGAGGCCTTCACTTACTCTTCTTCACTCAATAATCAATCCACTTCACAAAGCCCTTGTCAGGTAATGACTTAATTATAGCAAAATTACCCTACTTCTTTTGTTTGTCTCTCACAGTAGACTACCAACTCCTCGAGAGCCTCTATTCATTACGGTTCCTATAATCTAAGAGACAAATTTCACTGTTAAGAATGAATAAATACTGTGCTCGCTTCGGCAGCACATATACTAAAATTGGAACGATACAGAGAAGATTAGCATGGCCCCTGCACAAGGATGACACGCAAATTCGTGAAGCGTTCCATATTTTTAAAAAAAAAAAAAGAATGAATAAATACTTAACTAGCACTTTTCGATTTTATTAAATCAACTCAAGAGGATGATTTTAAGACTTAAACTTAAGATTTCTTGCAAATGTTTTAAACATTTGTTAGTTGATTAGTTTTGAGCCAACTACAAAGGCTTTTTATCAATTTTCTAATTTTCCCCTCATTACAAACCATCTATTATCAATGTAGTTCTAAATGTCCAAAATCTACCCTAAGTCACTACTGCATTTGGATTTTCAAAGCTGAAACATGAAGATGTCTAGAACCCCTATACAAACACTCTTAAAATTCTCAAGGGTTAATGGAATTAAAACATAAATATGAAAAGATTACAATCTATAAATTGATCCTTACAATGTGGAACTTTATTAACATTTAAAATGCCGTACCTCTGTATAAGGTAATCTGTGGTCCTACAGAGTACTTCTATTAAAACTGAACATAACAAGTTAAAATTAAGTATCTAGGCAGAAACTAAGTAGCTGGTGGTTTAAACCTGAAAAGCATTTACTTATAATTTTTCTCAAAGTCTTACCTGCATTATTAGCACTAGACTGACTGTCCTGGGAATTATCATTGCTTTCAGGAGGAGGCTGCAAGGAGGGGGATGGAGCTGTTTTAGTTCTTTTTTTGCTTGTCTTTCTTTCCACTTGACAGTCATCTTCATCATCATCTTCACTTTCACTGAGATCATCAAAGCCAAAATACTTAATTTTGTAATTAGAACTCCCGGAACCTCCTTCATCACCTCCTGTCTCATCATGATCTTCAAAACCAAAAAATTCAAGTTTAACATCCTTTTTAGATTTAGTATTACTAGGTCGAAATCTAGTAGTGGTCTTAGAAGTCGCAATATCTGCCTTTTTTCTTAGACGGCCAGCTTCTCCCAAATCTGCAGGGGTCGATGCAGTGAACTCATCCATGCTACGTTCCATAGTATCCTGTATGGTAACATTACAAACTGACAAGCAAGATGGATGTAAAACAGTGTAATCTCTAGTCCGTCCAACTGTCCCTCTGAAACTGGTCCCAGAACTTACACTGCCTTTCTTTGCCTGATTCAGGCCATCTTTATTTGATTCACTGTTTGCTTTGGCTAAGGCCTGACTGGTGCCGTCCATTAGCTTATCAAAATTTGATGCTCCTTGTGAGGATTTTGCTTTATTGGCCCTACAGTACGTCCTACAGTTGCTTGGCCTAAGAACACTTTGCATGATGTCTTCCTCAATGGCTTCATTTAAATTTTCCAACCGGTTTTTAAAATCCTCATCCTTCATCTCCAAAAGAGGATCACTATCCAAACTTAAAATACAATCTTCTGATCTGATATCTTCAAAATCATTATCCCATTCATACAAACCAGTTCTTACAGATCCCTTAATCTGAGATATTTCTGATGGAGATTCTGATCTTTTTCCAAGTTGGGAGTTCCAAGTATCATTTGTTTCCTTGATTTCATCAGCTTTGTATCCAGAAGCTACAGTTGTTTCTACACTGGGTTTCTTAGTACTATCTTCAGCATTTTTGTAAATATGGTGACTATTCTTTTCATATTCTTCACTAAAATTCTCCACTTTATCTGTAAAAATTAAAAATAAGTCAAGGATAAAAAGATAAGTGACATCAATGTAAAAGTTAACAAATAACAGGAATATCTGGCTAATTAAGAATACAGAATCAAGGGTGCCTGGGTGGCTCAGTTGGTTGAGCAACTGCCTTCAGCTCAGGTCATGATCCTGGAGTCCAGGGATCGAATCCCGCATCAGGCTTCCTGCTCCGTGTGCTTCTCCCTCTGACCTTCTCCCTCTCATGCTCGCTCACTCTCAAATAAATAAATAAAATCTTAAAAAAAAAAAAAAAGAATATAGAATCAATCTTAAAATAACTACAGTAGGGCGCCTGAGTGGCTCAGTGGGTTAAAGCCTCTGCCTTCGGCTCAGGTCATGATCTCAGGGTCCTGAGATCGACGCCCGCATTGGACCCTCTGCTCGGCAGGCAGTCTGCTTCCTCCTCTCTCTGCCTGCCTCTCTGCCTACTTGTGATCACTCTCCCTCTCTGTGTCAAATAAATAAATAAAATATTTTTTAAAAATAACTACAGTAAAAAAAAAATAACTACAGTAATGTTAAATTATGAAGAAACTGATGAATGTTTACATAGTTGACATTTCCCCTTCTACCTTTTTTATTTTGGGTGGGGAACAGGGGGAGAAGAGGAGGGAGAGAATCCTAAGCAGGCTCCACACCCAGCTCGAAGCCCTGCATAGGGCTCGATCTCACAACTCTGAGGATCATGCCCTGAGCCAAAATTAAGAACTGGATGCTTAACTGACTGAGCCACCCAGACTTTTTACCACAGAGCTCTCATGCCTTTTAGTGACCTCTCCCTAGTCATTCAAGTCCCTTAAAATTGTTAAAATTAATTCAAGAGATTTCAACAGTGTTAAGCAACTAGATCAATTCAGAATTAAATAACTCAGCCAAATATTCTCAGAGGTATTATGGGTTTTGCAAATAAAGTCCTTAAATTGAACCTGATTTAAGTATATCTAAACAGTATAAAACAGGGGGTGCCTGGGTGGCTCAGTCAGTTAAGCATCTCCCTTTGGCTCAGCTCATGATCCCAGGGTCCTAGAATCAATCTCCCCACCAGGCTCCCTGCTTAGCATGGAGTCTGCTTCTCCCTCTCCCTCTGCTTGTATGCTCACTCTCCCTCAAATAAATAAAAACCTTAAAAAAAAAAAAACAGTGTACACAATAAATGACAACATTCTGGCAATGTGTTTCAATGAGTTAAGGATGCCCATAAGGCATGCCAGCTCGGTCAAGAAACCCATCTCAGGGTCAGGTTTCTTTTACTATTTCTGCTTTCCACTCTCTCCTAATCCTAAACGCCATATAACTTCAAAGACTTTTTTTCTTTTTGAACAGAGGCTCTGGTGCCTAAGTGACTACAGTGGCTTATTTATGCATATCAGTAAGTAGCAAACCTTAAACTTCCTATTTATTTTGTATTGGGGAATTCATTTTTGTTATCTTTAATTTTTATCACCAGAAACATTTTTTGTTAACCTTTCTAAATGAGATATGGAAATACAATTCAAATTGGTATTATGATTAATTCTCCCAGCACTGAGTGATAGAAAGGCACTGGCAAAATGTTTATGTTAAACAATAAAAGTACTTAAAAAGTGCACTTCCATTTAAGAAAAGCCAATTACACATCTCAATTAACAAGCCATCAATAAAATTAAAAAAAATAAAATAAAAATTAACAAGCCATCAAGTATAAGCAAAGGGATGATTACATAAATTCAATGCATAATTTTTAACGCTATCCAATGGGTTTATTTTTTTTTTTAAAGATTTTATTTATTTATTTGACACAGAGAGAGATTACAAGTAGGCAGAGAGGCAGGCAGAGAGACAGGGAGAGGAGGAAGCAGGCTCCCTGCTGAGCAGAGAGCCCAATGCGGGCCTCGATCCCAGGACCCTGAGATCATGACCTGAGCCGAAAGCAGAGGCTTTAACCCACTGAGCCACCCAGGCGCTCTATCCAATGGGTTTAAACATAACTTGTTACTACATTTACTTACCTTCAGAAGGCAACTAATAACTTTTATTCTTAGATATTTCCCAGCAGAAAGCAAGGAACTACAGTTTTCATTATATCAGAAGGACCAATCACTAAACCTAAAATACTGAAAAGCTAAAAATTAAAAGCTAATTCTGACATCTGATACCTTAAAAGGGACAGAAGCAAAGCCAAGACTAAAACCCAATCAGAAAAAATACCACCACTGCTTTTACTAACAAGGAAAGAACAGAGGTAGTGGAGTCTGGAAACTTGTGCTGCTCTGGCTAAACTAGCTCTTTAGAGCCCAGGCAAGACCCCTAACTTTGGCTTCTGACGGCTTCAATTTCCCTCAAAAAAGGAAGCCACTGACCTAGACTACTTTTAGGCATTACTGAAGGAATTATTTCCTAATAAATAGCTTATGGGAGGACTTCGTATATTTAGCTACACAAAGATCCATGAGAGGTCATTCAATGTTATATTACGTGATTTTTTTTTAAAGATTTTATTTATTTATTTATTTGACACACAGAGAGAGATTACAAGTAGACATAGAGGAGGCAGAGAGACAAGGAGAGGAGGAAGCAGGCTCCCTGCTGAGCAGAGAGCCCGATACGNCCGGAGGCGCACCAGGAGGATCTCTTCCACCCAGGGACCCCCCGGGGCCTTTTTTTTTTTTTTTTTTTTTTTAAAGAGAGGGAGGTGGGGAGAGGTGGGACAGAGGGAGAGGGAGAGAGAGAATCCTAAGCAGGCTCCACGCCCAGCCGCCCAGCCCAAGCCCTGGGCTCAATCTCGTAATTCCAAGATCACAACCTGAGCGGAAATGAAGAGTTGATGCTTCACCAACTGAGCCACCCAGGCACCCCTACACATCACTTTCACAACTGCAGAGCATTCTACTGTCTTAATGTCACAAAATTTATTTAGGCTGTTTCTAATTGTTTTATGTAATAAATGTTTCTGTGAACAATGTTAGTATCCCTATTTTTTTAAAGATTTTATTTATTTATTTGACACAGAGAGAGATCACAAGTAGGCAGAGAGGCAGGCAGAGAGAGAAGAGGAAGCAGGCTCCCTGCCGAGCAGAGAGCCTGATGCGGGCCACGATCCCAGGACCCTGAGATCATGACCTGAGCCGAAGGCAGAGGCTTTAACCCACTGAGCCACCCAGGCGCCCTTAATATCCCTATTTTTTATTTTTTATTTTTTATTTATTTTTTTTTTTAAGATTTTATTTATTTATTTCACAGAGGGAGAGAGATCATAAGAAGGCAGAGAGGCAGGCAGAGAGAGAGAGAGGGGGAAGCAGGCTCCCCGCTGAGCAGGGAGCCCGATGCGGGCCTCGATCCCAGGACGCTGAGATCATGACCTGAGCCGAAAGCAGAGGCATTAACCCACTGAGCCACCCAGGCGCCCAATATCCCTATTTTTTAAAAACTACTTCAAGTTTCACTTTTATCACTCCCATTTCTCCTACAGAGAGAATACATGTTGCTACTACTCTCCTAAATGAGCCATCTTTTTTCATATGTCTAACTTTGTTGTGGGCTTATCATGTAATCTATTTTAAAAGTTAAAAGTAATAAAGAGTCCTTTGGAAAATATTCTCACTGAAAGTTTTAAATTGGGGCACCTGGATGGCTCAGTTGGTTAAGCCCCGGACTCTTGGTTTTGGCTCAGGTCAGGATCTCAGGGTCTTGGGATCAAGCCATGTGTCAAGCTCTGTGCTCAGGGCAGTCTGCTTGTCCTTCTCTCTCCCTGCTCATGTTGTTCTCTCTCAAATAAATATATAAAACCTTTTTAAAAATAAATAAAAGTCATAAGTTTCATTAGCAACTATAATCCACTCATCTATTCAATTATACAGCAAAAACAATCCTACAGATGAGTATTAAAGTACATTATGGGGGCGCCTGGGTGACTCAAGTCATTAAGCGTCTGCCTTCGGCTCAGGTCATGATCCCAGGGTCCTGGGAACGAGCCCCACATCAGGCTCCCTGCTGTGCGGAAAGCCAGCTTCTCCCTCCCTCTCCAACTCCCCCTGACTGTGTTCCCTCTCGTTGTCCCTTTCTCTTTCAAATAAATAAATAAATAAATATATTAAAAGTATATTATGTATTTTTACATTTCTGAAATACATTACAGAGATAAAAGCCAACGTAACCAACAGAGTTCTGCCTAAGAAATGCTGTCCAAGTTTTACACAACAGTATTCTAATAATAAAATAAACACTTTCCACAGTCCTTCATCAGTTAAGCTCTACAACAAATATTTACAACTATACCTTCAGAAGACAGAGCAAGGCTACCTTATCCTAAAATGCAGAGTAATTACTTTCGACTACCTCCTCCCTCAAATATCCCAGCTTCTCTGTCACATAAATCCATTTAGCATCTTAAAACATTAAGTAGTAAAGAAAAAGAGGTAAAAAAAGAGTTATTTTTTTTCCAGAGAAGCTAAGCATTACTGTTTTAATATAGAAATGTATTGCTAGCTAAGTTTAGGACTTAAGTGACTGTGTGCCAACTCTGCCACTTCCTGGCTAAAACGAGGCCTTAAGAAGTTCAGGCCATTTCTTCACCAAAACAATGAACTAATAAGATCTTTCTGAAGGGCAAGTTGAACAGATAAGATGATATATTTAAGGATATTTTACAGGATACAGCATCACATGAATGCAAACTGTCATAGCTATTACCACTTTGCCACAACACAGGACCTATTTTTTATAATCTTTTAGTGAAACTTTTCTTAGTGGGCTCTAATGTGTAAGTTCATCAATACTCCCTTGTGTGCCCTGTGTCTACCAGCTTCATGCAAGGAATCCAAAACCACATTCTAAGGCCTACTGTTCCTCAAGCTAGACGGTCAAGACTGGATGTGCAGAAATTTTCAAGACTTGAGTCCGGCACCATCTACTATCAGATACTTAATAAAGGCCTTTTAACATCACTAGATTTTATTTTTAAATTGTATTCATTAAGTAATCTCTACGCCCAATGTGTGGGACTCGAACTTACAACCCTGAGATCAGGAGTCATACACTCCTCCGACTGAGCCAGTCAGGTGCCCCAACATCACTAGATCTGAGCATCACTAAATACTCAATCTTTTATATGTGAAGTGAGGGAGGGAATTTATCTTAATGAAGCAAACTACATGGAATTTGAGAAGCACAGGGTTAAACCACACAGCTAAACCAATAACTAGATATGTAAAAATTTGGCAAGCCATATCCTCTCTCTAGGCCTCATACTGCTTATCTAAAACACAGTAAGCAACACCACATAAAAGATCAGGTCATGATCTCAGGGTCCTGGGATCGAGCCCCGCAGCGGGCTCTCTGCTCAGTGGGGAACCTGCTTCCTCCTCTCTCTCTGCCTACTTGTAATCTCTCTCTGTCAAATAAATAAATAAATAAAAATCTAAAAAAAAAGAGATCAAGAAACTTGACCAGTCACTCAATAAGAAAGGATATTCAGCAAGGGAACTTGTGTGGCTCTTGGAATTAGTTCAGGTCTTGATCTCAGGGTCATGAGTTCAAGCCTGGTGCACTGGGCTCTGCACTGGGCATGAAACCTGCTTAATATGCTCTCTTTCCCTCTGCCACACCCCCATTTGCACTCTCTCTAAATAGATAGATAAATAGATAGGGGCACCTGGGTGGCTCAGTTGGTTGAGTGTTGGACTCTCGGTTTCGGTTCAGGTCATCATAACACAATTGTGGGACACAACCCTGTGTCAGCCTCCGCACTCAGTGCACAGTCTTCTCAGGCTTCTCTCTCCCTCTCCTCTCCCTCTGCCTCTGCCTCTGCCCCTCCTGCTCGTGCTTTCTAAAATAAATAAATCTTTCAAATAAATAAAATAATCAAATATTGGCAATTCCACATGGTACAGCATAACAGATGTATGTAAAGAAACATCATACCAAAACAATGAAATCTAAATATTCAGTAAAGGGCCAGTCAATAAAGTGGTCTGCTTATACTAAGAAATACTTCAGAGAAACAAAAATAAAACTACATTTCTGTAGGAGCATATCTTAGTATAACCACTACAAAGGACAATTTGGTAGTATCTTTCATTTTTTACTTTTTTTTTAAAGATTTTATTTAGTTATTTGACAGAGACACAGAACACAAGTAAGGAGAGCAGCAGGTGGAGGGAGAGGGAGAAGCCGGCTCCCCACTGAGCAAGGAGCCCAATTCGGGGCTTGATCCCAGGATCAAGGGATCATGACCTGAGCCAAAGGCAGACACTTAACAACTGAGCCACCAGGCGCGGTAGTATCTTTTTTTTTTTTTTTTTTTTTTTTTTTTT
>LNAC01000311.1:974466-993198 GCA_002007465.1 Ailurus styani | reverse complement strand
GATGTGGGCCTCGATCCCAGGACGCTGAGATCATGACCTGAGCCGAAAGCAGAGGCTTTAACCCACTGAGCCACTCAGGCGCCCACGGTAGTATCTTTTAAAATTAAAAATGCACATGTCAAAGAAATGAACTTACCTTGAAGCAAGCAGTTTTATTTATAACCATTTACTCTATAAATAATAAGCATGAAATAAAGTAAGTAACAAGGAAACTCAATACAACTTTCCTGGGTTTTGCCTTCAAAAACAACACAAACACCTATCAATAAAGAACGAAATTATCATACAGCCACATATCTAAATACTATGTAGCTATCAAAAAAGAATGAGGGAGATCTACATTATGTATAGATACAGTTGCCCTGAGGGATGGGGATAATGGAAAAGACTTTCCTGTCTCTAGAATTGTATACTGTCTAAAAACAGTCTGTTCAAAAGCTTAAAACATAGTAACTGGCAAAGGTACATATTATATACCTTGAAGAGTAAAACGGTACAGGGCGCCTGGGTGGCTCAGTTAGTTAAGCATTGGACTCTTGATTTCCACTCAGGTCATGATCTCAAGGTCCTGATTGAGCTGACTGCTTAAGATTCTGTCTCTCCCCTCTACCCTCACAAAAAGAGTAACAATGGTACCGGACACAGGGCTGGATCCCACTACCCCAAGACCATGACCAGAGCCAAAACCAAGAGTGAGACACACCCAATTGACTATCCGGATCNATTTAGTTGATCACCCACAAGCTATATATATATAATTTTTTAAGATTTTTATTTATTCATTTGACACAGAGAGAGAGATTACAAGTAGGCAGAGAGGCAGGCAGAGAGAGAGGAGAGAGGAGGAAGCAGGCTCCCCGCTGAGCAGAGAGCCCGATGTGGGCCTCGATTCCAGGACCCTGGGATCATGACCTGAGCTGAAGGCAGCGGCCTTAACCCACTGAGCCACCCAGGCGCCCTAAAGAATTATATTTATGTATGAAATACAATGTGTGGAATTTGCTTCAAAATAATCCATTATAAAAAAAAAGAGAAAAGGGATAAAAATAAAACAAGACTATGAATTGTTTACATAGATAGACACATCTACATAACTGTATGCCGGTTTCTATATACTAACAACATACACACTTCCTTCACCTTCTTAAGAAAGTAAAGATATTTCTTTTTACTTTCACCAAACCCATCATAACACAGATGAGGAAAAAGTGGCCCAGGGAAGCCAATGACAGCAAGTTATCAACTAAACCAATGTCCAAAAGACCTCATAAAAAGGCCCATACCCAGTTCTATTATATTAAACTACCTATAGGGGTAGCTGCTGAAAACTGCAATACTAAAGCAGGTAAACCATCTTCTTTTTTTTTTTTTAAGATTTTATTTATTTCTTTGACAGAGAGAGATACAGCAAGAGAGGGAACACAAGCAGGGGGAGTGGGAGAGGGAGAAGCAGGCTCCCCGCTGACCAAGGAGCCTGATGTGGGACTCAATCCCAGGACCCCAGGGCTCACGACCAGAGCTGAAGGCAGACACTTAATGACTGAGCCACCCAGGCGCCCCACAGGTAAACCATCTCAATCCACATTAACAGAAGAGGTCCAGATGAAGAAGTTAAACATCTAATGTTTTGGACAAACGCATCATATGATGTGCTGAGGACTAAATGTAAACAAAACCTTTGACTTCTTTTTTTTTTTTTAATTTTATTTATTTATTTGACACAGAGAGTGAGAGATCACAAGTAGGCAGAGAAGCAGGCAGAGAGAGAGGAGGAAGCAGGCTCCCTGCTGAGCAGAGAGCCCGATGCGGGCCTCGATCCCAGGACCCTGAGATCATGACCTGAGCCGAAAGCAGAGGCTTTAACCCACTGAGCCACCCAGGCGCCCTATAAGCTGTCTTTAAATATCTAAGTTGTTGTCATGAGAAGGAACAAACTTATTCAATGTGCAGAAATCATTCAATTCATACAAACTATAAGGGCTGAGAGCAAGAACATTAAAGTTAAATTAAAACTGTCCAACAAGGGCACCTGGGTGGCTCAGTGGGTTAAAGCCTCTGCTTTCGGCTCAGGTCATGATCTCAGCGTCCTGGGATCGAGGCCCGCATCGGGCTCTCTGCTCGGCAGGGAGCCTGCTTCCTCCTCTCCCTATCTCTCTGCCTGCCTCTCTGCCTACTTGTAATCTCTCTCTGTGTCAAATAAATAAATAAAATCTTAAAAAAAAAAAACAAACTGTCCAACAAAGGGAATGCCTAGGGGAGAGTGTACTCCCTTGTAATAAAAGAAGTATGTGATAAAATGGGACTTAATTAAAATTAGTTAACTTCTGCTCTGCAAAAGACACTGTTAAGAAAATGCAAAGACAAACCACAGACCCAGAGAAAATGTCTGCAATAAATATACCTAATAAAAGACCTTTATCCAAACTATATAAAGAACTCTTAAAATTCAATGAGAAAATAAACAACCCAATTACAAATGAGCAAAAAATGAACAGGTATCAGCAAAGAAACTCAGATATCAAATAAGCACACGAAAAATGGTAGTGATTAGGTAAATGCAAAAGGCTAATTTCCTTAATATATTAAAAATTCTTACATATCAGCAAGCCCAACATCTCAATAAAAACAGAAGCTAGAGACATAGTCAATTTACAGAAAAACAGAAGTGAATAACTTATGAAAAATATTTCATTCACAATTAAAAATCAAAGTCCAAAAAATAAAAATTAAAGTACAGGGGCACCTGGATGGCTGTTGGTGGAGCGGGCAACTCTTGATCTTGGGGTTGTGAGTTCAAGCCCCATATCGGATGTAGAGATTACTTAAAAATAAAATATTAAAGAGAAAAAATTAAAAAATAAAAAAGTACATGGAACATCTGAGTGGCTCAGTTGCTTAAAAGTCCAACTCTTGATTCTGGCTCAGGTCATGATCTCAGGGTCCTCAGGGTCTATGCTGGGCATGGAGCCTCCTTGGGATTCTCTCCTTCCCTCTCCCGCACACCTGCTTCCCTCACACACACCTGGTCCACCTCTCTCTCTTTAAAAAAAAAAAAGTACACAATGTTATATGTTAATTATATCTCAATAAAGCTGAGGAAAAACCAAACTAAAACAAAACTTATACTTACTAAGCCCTCAGTATATGCTTGGTACTGTTCTAAATACTTTCTGCATATTAATTCATTTGATCTAATAGCAACCATCTGAGGTAGGTACTATTACAAGATCATAAGACTTTGTGTACAATTACAACACCCAAAAAGCTCTGAAAACTAAGTTTTCTCATAATACATTCTGAAGCAAAACCTAACCTCACCTAAGTGAAACTATTTATTTTCCTGTTTAGAAATGTATTTTCTTTTTCTGAACAAACACTGTCTTCGATTAGAGTGCTGCCTCAGACTCTGATGGGGGATATTAATGTAAAACATATATACTTCTTATATTCCAAAATCATCCTACATTCCAAGACAAATCAGGCCCCAGAGGTTTCAGATAAGGAAATGTGAACCTGTACCCCATTTTCCAGATGATAATATATAATAGATATAAGCTGATTGACAGTCATACAATTATTAAGTGGTATTTGAAAAATAAAGCGACTTAAAAAGGTAACAAAATACTGAAAGCAACCCAAAAGTCTCACATGAACAAGGAACCCTTTAAGGAATTTACAGCACACAGATATTGACATGACCATGCAGCAGTACCTTTTTTTTTTAAAGTAGGCTCCATGCCCAGTACGGAGCCCAATGCAGGGCCCGAACTCATGACCCTGAGATTAAGACCTGAGCTCAGATCGAGTCAGATGCTCAACCAACTGAGCTAACCAGGCACCTCACCATGAAGCAGTATTTTAAATAAAAAAGGGAGGGAGGCCAGAAAGAATACTTTTATTTTTTTTTTTTAAAGATTTTATTTACTTATTTGACACAGAGAGAGAGAGATTACAAGTAGGCAGAGAGGCAGGCAGAGAGACAGAGAGAGGAGGAAGCAGGCTCCCTGCTGAGCAGAGAGCCTGATGTGGGCCTCGACCCCAGGACGCTGAGATCATGACCTGAGCCAAAAGCAGAGGGAAAGAATACTTTTACACACAACAACAGAATTATCCCCCCAACACCACCCAAGATATATTAGAAGAGCAAGGTACAAAACAGCACATTAACATTTGTGGATTTAAATATAACATAACTACTTGTGTTGACTGCATGCTGACTATATGTGACTGTATAGTATATGTCAGAAAAAAACTGAAACGAAAAATAAATGGTCACTCCAGGGAGAACTGGAGTGACAGGGAAAAAGAGCTGAGAAGCTTTCAACCCTTACCATGCACAAATAAAATTCTTTTAACTTAAATTTTTTTAAAACATGTACATATTCTAAAATGAAAAAAATTTAACCTCCCCCCGCAAATAAACAATATTTTTTAAGCTAGGCCAAGTCCAAACTTTGATAGGAGGAGGCGGCAAAGAAAGAAAGAAAGAAAGAAAGAAAGGCACACTGGTAGTGGGAAATTTGGCAACATCAACTGAAAACTAAAAGTATATGCCCTTTCGGGCGCCTGGGTGGCTCAGTGGGTTAAAGCCTCTGCTTTCGGCTCAGGTCATGATCTCAGCGTCCTGGGATCGCGGCCCGCATCGGGCTCTATGCTCAGCGGGGAGCCTGCTTCCTCCTCTCCTTGTCTCTCTGCCTACTTGTAATCTCTCTCTCTCTCTCTCTCTCTCTCTCTCTCTCTCTCTCTGTTAAATAAATAAAATCTTTAAAAATAAATAAATAAATAAATAAATAAATAAATAAATAAATAAATAAAAGTATATGCCCTTTCAATCCACTTCTACAAACATCTTTTACCACTATACTGACACATATGTTCCACACAGCAATTACTTGTAACACCAAAGGACTAGAAACACTCAAAATATCCCTAACAAACTAGTTTTAAAGTATGGTACATTCATACAATGGAAAACCATGAAACTGCTACAAAAGAACAAGTAGATCTATAAATACTGATAAAGGTACATCTTATAGATTTTCCATTAAGTGTTTAAGGCACAATATACCATATATATAGATAGATAAATATGTAAGTATATAAATATATATCTATAGGTATATATGTAAATATATACCTATAGATATATGTAAATATATATCTATAGATACATATGTAGATATATATATCATGTTCCCATTTGTGTGTGATATATGTTTAAGACTACACAGATTCATATGCTAGGCATATTGAAGATTGTGAAAAGCCATATAAGAAATTGTCAGCAGCATTTGCTTCTGCAAAAGGGAATGGATTTTTTTTCACTGTCAACAAGAATATGTGGCTATTTATCAGAGGCGCCTAAGAAGCCAAAGAAAAAATATGGCACATCTTCAGTGGATCAACTTTATTCAAAGATTTGAATGGTAAAAAGTACTTTAAAAGGGGGAGGATGGGGCGCCTGGGTGGCTCAGTGGGTTAAAGCCTCTGCCTTTGGCTCAGGTCATGATCTCAGGGTCCTGGGATTGAATTGGACTCTCTGCTCAGCAGGGAGCCTGCTTCCTCCTCTTTCTCTGCCTGCCTCTCTGCCTACTTGTAATCTCTCTCTCTCTGTCAAATAAATAAACCTTTTATTTATAAATAAATAAATAAATAAATAAATAAATAAACAAATAAACAAATAAATAAATAAGGGGGGGCATGCCTGGGTGGCTCAGTCATTAAGCATCTGCCTTCAGCTCTGATCAGGATATCCTGGGATCGGGGCGCCTGGGTGGCTCAGGGGGTTAAAGCCTCTGCCTTGGGCTCAGGTCATGATCTCAGGGTCCTGGGATCGAGGCCCACATCGGGCTCTCTGCTCAGAAGAGAGCCTGCTTCCTCCTCTCTCTCTGCCTGCCTCTCTGCCTACTTGTGATCTCTCTCTCTCTCTCTCTCTCTGTCAAACAGATAAATAAAATCTTTAAAAAAAAAATTAAAAAAAAAAAGGATATCCTGAGATCGAACCCCACATTGGGCTCCCTGCATGGAGGGAAGACTGCTTCTCCCTCTCCCATTCCCCCTGCTTGGGTTTCCTCTCTCGCTGTGTCTCTCTGTCAAATAAATAAAATCTTTTTAAAATAAATCTATTTTTTAAAAAGAGCACTTTAACTGGTTATTTAAGACATTTTTATATTTTATAAAGCATACCTATCAAACACCAAATTTACGTGTACTTTAAAAGATAAAACAGTTAAAAAAAATAGTAAATATAAAATAACTTCAAAAGTGCTCCTCAGCTGGGCCCACTACAAAGATAGTCCAAATCACAGAGCAGTCCAAGTCAAATCAACCTCCCTGCAACCCCAATCAACACAGGCTGTATTAACTGTGACAACCTACCAGCAAGTCAAGGAGCTTATTTGCTACCATGGCTCCTGCTCAAGCTTCCTATCTCTGCCCACCAGTAGACAGGAAATGTACTACATATTCCAGTTACTCCTCAACCAGTGGTCCTACCTTCCAGATGGCAATTAACTCTTCAAACTAAACACAGACACCCCCAAAAGTTACACTAAAACCTTTCAAAATACATATAGGCACAACTAAGTTTAAGAAAATTCATTTCTAAATCCTCAATTCCACTTTGCTCCAAAAACTGATCTGCCAACCCACCCGGGATTTAATCATTCGCCCACATTATGAATAATGGCATATTGCTCACCCATCCCTAATCTTACTATGATACATTGCTCCAATTCTGGCATAACCTATAAAGAAATAATGTGACAGATTACTGGCTTCTGTGCTTCCTACCTGAGTAACTCTAATGTCTGGGCAACATCCTTTGAGTTTCCAATTACTACTTTCCAAATAAAAACTGCTAAGACAACTCTTCGCATTCTTATTTTTGTTGACACGGTTTCTCAATACTTACATGTATTAAAAAACAGGAACAGATTGACACCAAAAATTTTTCTTATCCTAGCAATGATAGTCAAACACATGAACTGGAAAAAGTCCCACCTGTCATTAAGATGTACGTTTCCAATAAATTTCACCTCTAAAATGTATAGCATTCATATTTGATCAATTATGCAAGAACAATTGGCTAATAATTGAGGAGAATTTGGGGAGCATCTAGGTGGCTCAGTGGGTTAAGCCTCTGCCTTCAGCTCAGGTCATGATCCCAGGGTCCTGGGATCGAGCCCCGCATCCGGCTCTCTGCTCAGCGGAGAGCCTGCTTCCCCCTCTCTCTCTGCCTGTCTGCCTACTTGTGATCTCTCTCTGTCAAATAAATAAATAAAATCTTAAAAAAAAAAAAAACAAGGAGAACTTTTAAATACCTAGAGAATTACAATCACAGAAAATTCTTAGAAGTTTAAATTTACATAGAGGGGTGCCTGGGTGGCTCAGTCGGTTAAGCAGCTTTCTTTGGCTCAGGTCATGATCCCCAGGGTCCTGGGATCGAGCCTCGCATTGGGTTCCCTGCTCAGTGGAGAGCCTGCTCTCCCTCTCTCTGCCACTCTGCCTACTTTACTTGTGTGCTCTCTCTGTCAAATAAATAAAATCTTTAAAAAAATAAATAAATGTAAATAGATATACATTTTTGTACAAAGAATTATGAAAAGGATGACCATTAAAAGGCTAAGCATAAATATCTTCATAAGGATAAAATTCTGAAGGGAAAGTGGAATAGAAATACAATTTCAAAAAGAAAAAGGAGTACTGTAAATCAACTGACTGTTAAAAAAGAACTTGTTCTTTTATTATTTTTTTAATGTATGAAAATGAACAGTAAATAATTATGGCCCTTGCAAGTAAGAAAGGGATTGGGTGCCTGGTGGCTCAGTGGGATTGGGTGCCTGGGTGCCTCTCTGCTCAGCAGAGAGCCTGCTTCCCCTTCTCCCTCTTCCTGCCTCTCTGCCTACTTGTGATCTCTCTCACTGTCAAATAAATAAATAAAATCTTTAAAAAAAAACAAAAAAGAAAGGGATTATGATAAAAGACAGGAGAGCAGTTATTCTTGGGGTGAAGGAAGGGACAGATGGAAGAGATTCTAGAGTGGTTGCCAAAATTCTACTTCTTAATGTGGGTGTGAGTTATAAGGGTGTTGCTTTCATAATTCATTAAACTAGACATACTTTTATACATTATATTGTGTGATTTTCTGTATCTGTGTTTTATCTTACAATAAAAAGTTTTAAAAAATCACTGATACTTACATTGAATGTTAGTTTTATTTTAAAATTATATTATTTGGGGCGCCTGGGTGGCTCAGTGGGTTAAAGCCGCTGCCTTCGGCTCAGGTCATGATCCCAGGGTCCTGGGATCGAGGCCCACATCAGGCTCTCTGCTCAGCAAGGAGCCTGCTTCCTCCTCTCTCCTCTCTCTTCTTGCCTCTCTGCCTACTTGTAATCTCTCTCTCTCTGTGTCAAATGAATAAATAAAATCTTTTAAAAAAAATTATATTATTTTACAGGAAAGTATACCCTTTGCAAGCATTTAAGATCAATTTTTTCATGACCAGCGATCCCACTCCTCAGTACTTACCCAAGAGAAATGAGGACGTGTCTGACAAAAATCTAAAGGTGACTGTTTATAGCAGCTTCACTCATAACTGCCCCAACTGAAAACAATCCAAATGTCCTCCAACTAATGAATGACTTACAGTACACATATAATAGAATACCACTCAGCAATTAAAAAGGAATGAACTACTGTTACGTGGAATAGTCTTTAAAAGCATTACGCTAACTGAAAGAAGCCAGACTTACAAGGCTATATACCGCGTGATCCCATGTATATGACATTCTGGAAAAGATAAAAATCACAGACACACAAAACAAATCAGTGAATGCCAGGGGTTGGAAGTGAGAGAAGGGACTGACCAAAAAGGAGCATGAAGGAACTTTCGAGGTAATAGAAATATTCTGTATCTTAATAATAATTACGCAACTGTATACATTTCTACAGAACTTAACAGTTTTAAGATATTACACCAGGTATTTTCCACTTGTCGGGCCAGATCCACTCTCTACCCTAATCGCAGCCCTCTTAGGAGGCTAACCTGTATCAAAGTTTCCTTACTTCTTCCAGTGGGTTCTACCCATGAGGAGCCCCAGCAGGACAAAGGAGGGAAGGAGGAAATTTAGGTTCAGGTACGTTACCCCTCCAACACTTTGTTTATGAAGCCCCTCAACAAAAGCATACTGCTCCTCTTAAGGTGGCTTCCTCTATATAGCTCAGATAACCTCTTGTCCCTATGAAAATTGGTGATAATAGCTTCACTGAAGCCAACCAAGCCTACACCACCATCCTTTGTGCTTTCCCTAACATTCTTCCCACACCTTTGTAAACAGCTCCTTTATAAATATACTTTCCTGATATTAGCCTAATTGGGGCATGCCACCTATTTCCAGTGGGTACCTTGACGGATAAATCAAGACTGGAACTTAAGGAGCACCTGGGTGGCTCAGTGGGTTAAGCATCCGCCCTCGGCCCAGGTCATGATCCTAGGGTCCTGGGATCGAGCCTCGTATCAGGCTCCCTGCTCTGCAGGCAGCCTGCTTCTCCCTCTCCCTCTGCCTGCTGCTCCCCGCTTGTGCTCTCTCTCTCTCTGTCAAATAAATATATAAAAATCTTAAAAAATAAATTAAAAAGCACGCGGGCTTCCCTCTACTGATTCTGTGCCCTAGCTGAACCCTGACTACACGTGCCTGTTCTCCTGCAGCCCCTTTAAGTATCTGAGAGTAGGAAGCTTTGGGGTCACTGGTATGCTGGCTCTCCCAAGCCTGTTTACAAAACTATTATTACTCCACCCTCTTACAAAAGCCCATTCTTTTGAGGCTTGCGCCACTTAACTAGTTACCCTCTAATCTTCCTCTTACCTGTCATCTAACAACCTCTTATTCTTCATTTAAGGCTTTTACACAGGATTTATATAACCTACCCCCCATGCCAGTCTTGCTATCATGCTGAATTCCACCAAATCCCAATCTCCTGACCTACAGTTCTTTAATCTTCTGCCATCCGTACTTTTCTACATTCCAGCTCAGACACCAATTCTCAGTTTCATGAAGAAACTTAACATGTCCTAGAAGGCTTCACCTCTTAAATATTAAAATCAGATAAGCCACTTCTCAATCACAACCTACCAACTATCCAACCTGTTCCAGTAACCCCATTCTTGACTTCTATTTATTTTTTTTTATTTATTTTTTAAATTTTATTTATTCATTTGACACAGAGAGAGAGATTACAAGTAGGCAGAGAGGCAGGCAGAGAGAGAGGAGAGAGGAGGAAGCAGGCTCCCCGCTGAGCAGAGAGCCCGATGTGGGCCTTGATCCCAGGACCCTGGGATCATGACCTGAGCCGAAGGCAGCGGCTTTAACCCACTGAGCCACCCAGGCGCCCTATTTATTTTCTTTTAAAGATTTTATTTATTTATTTGACAGAGAGAGAGAGAGAGAGAGAGAGAGAGAGACAGAGAGAGAGAGAGAGCCAGAACAGGAACACAAGCAAGGGGAGTGGGAGAGAGAGAAGCAGGCTTCCCACTGAGCAGGGAACTTGGTGTGGAGCTCAATCCCAGGACCCTGAGCTGAAGGCAGATGCTTTACGACTGAGCCAGCCAGGCACCCCTTGACTTCTATTTAATAAGACTTTCAGTATACTGACCCCTCTTCTCTCCTTTCTCCTATCCACCAGCCTTTTCCAGTTCCTAAACATTTTAAATTCTATAATCCATCATTTCAGTCACTCTCTGGACAATACCCTAAATACTTTTTTCTCTATCTGTTCATGCCACATCTTGTCAGACAAAAATGACAATTCGGGATAATCTAATTTGTCTTTCCAATATTCCATATTCTGTGCAGGTTCTGGCTAACAGGGCCTACTAAAGGTGGGGGGAGGGGCACAAACATAATGAGGTGAGTTAGAAACCATGAGTTTCTAATGATATTATCTTCGCTAAGCCCTCATTAACAAGTGTCTCTACACAGCTTCTTCCATTTTCTGCAACATCAGTTTAAACACTTTATTCCTTCACTCTAGCCCCTGCATTTCCTTGCCCTTCTTTCCTGCTTTCAGATATAACCTCTGATCATTTCATGGGGAAAAAATGCTTTCCTCCATAAACCACCTTATCTTCCACCTCTCAGTAAGCTCGCATTCTCACCCATTTTTCCTCCTGTCCAGAAAACACGGCCTCCCTTCTCCCAAGACCACTATCCACCCCCGTCCCCCACCGGTGCTCTGAAGCCCATGTTCCAAGGCTCTCCCATGCAATCAAACCTTGTGGAACCCCACATCACCTCGTAACTTTTTAGAATCTCTCTTCTCCCGTCAAACATCTTTAATAAATTGTGTACACTCCTGCTACTCCCATACCCTCACTATGTACTCACTATTCAGACTGTTTCAACCCAAGTTGCACACTCCAATGCCAGCTTTGTGGTCCTCATAACATTCCAATTCAGTTGACCGTTCATGAACACCTTTCTGCTGGCTTCTATAAAACAGCAGTGACTCGATGTTCCTACTGATGCTCTAGCTGCTCTTACTCAATTTCCTTATCTAATTTTTCTTCTTCTGTCCATCAAGTATTACAAGTTCTTCATAACTCAGTGCTTTTTCCTTACATTCTCACTGACTTCATCTAATCCGGTAATTTCAAATAACATTTATTTATTCATTCATTCACTCACTCACTCACTATTCATTTTAAGTAGGCTTCACACCCAGCATGGAGCCCAACACAAGGCTTAAACTCATGACCCTGAAATCAAGACCTGAGCTGAGACCAAGAGTCAGACCTTTAACTAAGCCACCCAAGCACCCTCTCAAATAACATTTATATGTTGTATCTCAAATGTACTATCTCCAACCAAGACTTCTTAATTAAGTTCCATACTGACATATCCTATCCCTCACAAATACCTCAAATTCAATGTGCACCAACCTGAATTGATGAACCTGTCCTCAAAATCTTTTTTTTTTAAAGATTTTATTTATTTATTTGACACACAGAGAGAGATTACAAGTAGACAGAGAGGAGGCAGAGAGACAAGGAGAGGAGGAAGCAGGCTCCCTGCTGAGCAGAGAGCCCGATGCGGCCTCGATCCCAGGACGCTGAGATCATGACCTGAGCCGAAAGCAGAGGCTTTAACACACTGAGCCACCCAGGCGCCCAAAATCTCTCTTTATCTCAATGAATGATATTACCATTTGCTCAGGTGCTCACATTAAATAATACCTAAGAATCATTCTCAATGTCTCCTTCTTCCTTACCACCCATGCCACTACTAAGCTCTGCCACTTTTATCCTTGCTCGGTACAGCAGAAAGTCCCAAGTTAAATGTTAGCCTTGCCCCTACCCCTCACTCAGACCAGTAAATAGCCTATTACACAATCTCATAGGACCCTATATTTTACTTTTCACTTTTAAAAAGTTTATTTGTTGGGGCACTGGGTTACTCAGATGACTGAGCATCTGCCTTCGGCTCAGATTATAATCTCCAGATTGTGGGATGGAGCCCTGCACCAGGCTCCCTGCTCAGCAGAGAGTCTGCTTCTCCCTCGCCCTCTGCCTCTCCCCTTGCTCATGCTATCTCCATCTCAAGTGAATAAATAAAATCTTTTTTAAATAAAATAAAAAATAAAAAGTTTATTAAAGTACTCTCTACACCCAACATGGAGTTCGAACTCAGTACCCCAAGATCAAGAGTCACATGGCTCTTCTGGCTAAGCCAGCCAGGCATCTCAGATCCTTCTATTTTTCTGTAATTTTCAGCACACTTCTTATTCTCTCCTCAATCACTGTCTTGCCCACTAGAATGTGAATAAGACAAGATCTTGTTCGTTAGCATAAATGAGCACTCAGCATACAGAGGACACTAAAATAGCTGAATGGTTGGAAGGCAGGCATCTCCCAGACCTTCCCATGAACAAATTTATCCTCCTCTACCATCAGGGCTCTGGAAAAGTTGCAGACTGCTTCCTGGAGTCAGAGACTGGACCAGAAAAATATATGTATCGTCTGGCTCTATATTCTAAAAATATAGCATAGAGAAAATCTCTGAAAAGCATCAAGTATTATACAAATGTGTTGGTCACTGTTTTAAAAGCAGTTACTTATTATTATCAGCAGAAATCAAGAGTTCCATTCCCAGAGAGCAGAGACTATGCTTATAGTTTCTATGTACTACCCTCTTATGGCTGGTATTTAACCTGGATCCAAGAAGAAACTTGGTAGTGGTCAACTGCACCTTTGTTATTTGCTTAAACCCTGAAAATAATTCTTTTACTAAGAAAATATTTTACAAAAAATTAAAGTTCTGGAGCACCTAGCTGGCTCAGTCGGAAGAGCATGCCCCTCTTAGTCTTGAGATTGTGAGTTCAAGCCCCCATGCTGGGTATTGAGATTACTAGAAAAGTAAATAAATAAACTAAAAAAAAACAAAAAACAAAATCAGAGAACAAAAAACGGGGCACCTGGATGGCTCAGTTGGTTAAGCAACTGCCTTTGGCTCGGGTCATGACCCTGGAGTCCCAGGATGGAGTCCCAGGACAGTCCCGCATCGGGCTCCCTGCTCAGTCCGCTTCTCCCTCTGACCTCACCCCTCTCATGCCATCTTCACTCTCTCAAATAAATAAATAAAATCTTAAAAAGAAAAATTCTGGGATGCCTGGGTGGCTCAGTCGTTAAGCGTCTGCCTTCTGCTCAGGTCATGATACCAGGGTCCTGGGATCAAGCCCAACATCAGGCTCCCTGCTTGGCAGAAAGCCTGTTTCTCCCTCTCCCACTCCCCCTGCTTGTGTTCCCTCTCTCTCTGTCAAATAAATTAAAAAAAAAAAAATTCTACTTTAGAACAAAATAAGCAAAATTATACTTTCAGAATTTGCTACTAAATTTCCATTTGTATATAACACAAAAAATTAAAAATAGAAGATACTTATTGCTTACAAAAATAAAGTCAAATTTATTCACTATTATAATTACTTAGGCCATAATTCTTATTAAAATTACTTAAATAGCAATAAGAGGGAACCCACAGTATGTTCCCATCAGTTATTTCCAACAAGATAAAACTGATTGTACAGTGACATTGTTATTTTTTTAAATTTATTTATTTGAGAGAAAGTGCACAAGTTGGGGGGGGGGAGAGAGAGAGAATCTCCAGCAGACTCCCCACTGAGTGAGAAGCCCGATGCGGGGCTTGCTCTAAGCCAAAATCAGGAGTCACTTAACTGACTAAGCCACCCAGGTGCCCCAGTGACACGTTATTTTATTTTTTTATTAACATATATTATTTGTTTTGGGGGTACAGGGTTACATGCTATTTCAATATAAGTCTTTAAATACGTTAAAATTATGTTCATTCATGAAAAGAACACTTTGGATGTCTTTCAGATCTCCTAGTGATTCAAATTATTCACTGAACTATGTTTTACCCTCTATAAAATGGAAATAAAGCCTGACTTACCTAGTTGTGATTAAGGGTCAACTGATACATAAAGGGCTCAAAATAAAGTAGGAGCTAAATAAATAACAGGTCTCTTATCTACTTCTCTTTAAAAAATTTTAGGTGCACCTGGGTGGCTCAGATAGTTAAGCATCTTCCTTTGACTAGGGGTCATGATGGCCAGGTCCTAGGACTGAGCCCCATGTCAGGCTCCCAGCTCAGCAGAGGGTCTGCTTCTCCCTCTCCCTGTGGTCTGTCTCTCTCTCTCTCAAATGAATAAATAAAATCTTTTAAAAAAAGAATTTTAGGTAGACTTAAACATATTCTAAACAAATACATTCAATACTGAAATGAAAGCTAGGAACTCTTGGTGATACTATACTTTCAGAATTCTTTAATAATCCTCATTAATCACCTATACTTTATCCAATAAGCAGATGAAAATCTCATTTCACCTCACAAGTTCATGGCCTACTTTAAGCTTTCAGGAATAATAGAACATCCCTTTCTAAAAATCATCTTCAGTTCCAAATCAAAGTTCTTAAATTCCTGACAGTAACATCCCTCTAACGTACACTCAGTACAGCTTTAAGCAAATGGAAAAAATGTATTGGCTACAAAACCAGTCATGCAAATTAAGAGCCTATGCAGTAGTTATCTTAATATCTGGCAGGATGTGTAGACTGAATCCCAGCTGGCTGGCAAGGAAAGTGTGCCAAGTAGAAATATAAGTCTTTGCATACTTTATTCTAGAGTCCTGATTAAAAACCTGTAGCAGAAAGCACAAAGATGGAAAATGGAAGTAGCCTCATACAAAAGAGAAGAGAAGCCTTCTTTTGCCCCTAATACACAAGGCCCTGGATTCCACAATTTTTTTTTAAAGATTTTGTTTATTTATTTGACAGAGAGAGAGATCACAAGTAGGCAGAGAGGCAGGCAGAGGGAGAGGGGGAAGCAGGCTCCCCGCTGAGCAAAGAGCTCGATTCGGGGCTCATTTACAGGACCCTGAGATCATGATCTGAGCCGAAGGCAGAGGCTTAACCCACTGAGCCACCCAAGCGCCCCTGGATTCCACACTTTAAAGAATATTCCAAGACCTCATAATTGTAAGGGCAAACCTTTAGGTCCAGCTAAGGGCCATTTTTAAGTGGCACACCTGTTTGAGAACTCACTTTAACAGCAATTACAACATAAGTATTTGCATATAAAACACAAGTCCTGAATCTGCATTAAAATAATCCAGGCTCAGCTGGTTAAGCATTTGCCTTTGGCTCAGGTCATGATCTCAGGGTCCTGAGACGGAGGCCCAGGTCCACATGCCTGCTCAGTGGGAAGTCTGCTTCTCACTCTACCCCTCTCCCTCTGTTGTGTGGGTGCTCACTCTCTCCCTAGTAAGTAAAATCTTTAAAAAAAAAAAAAAAAAAAACAGTAATAATAATAATCCAGGAAGGAACGCCCAGGTGGAAGTTAAGTATCTGACTCTTCATTTCAGTTCAAGTTATCTCAGCATCATAAAATCAAGCCCCACATCAGGCTCCATGCTCAGCAGAGAGTCTGCTTCTCTCCCTCTCACCCTTCCTATCCCCTCTCCCAAATAAATATATAAATCTTTAAAATAATTCAGGGAGTAGAGGATGGGAAGTAGAGAGAGTGTAGAGCAAAGGTTGGGGGAGGGGAGAGTGAGAAGCAGACTCCCCGCTGAGCAGGGAGGCCGACCTGGGGCTTCATCTCAGGATCCTGAGATCATGACCAGAGCCAAAGGCAGATGTATTTAACCGACTAAGCCACCCAGGTGCCCCTAAGTTTTTTGTTTTTAAATGAAAAGTTAGGAGATTTTAGCAACTCAACCCTTCCTTGCAGTTCTCATTCACAGTTTGCAATCTTGCTTCCAGTGCTCTTTCCCATCAAACATCTATTTGGAAAACGACAACAATACATTTTATCATGACCTCATTCTGCATTTCCTCTCCAAATAACCCACAGTTTTTAAAAGTACTCCCTGGTATAAAATATTATAATATATATGAAAAAATTTTAACAGTAGCTAAAAATTAACCACATATTCCCCTATAGAGAAAGAAATGCACCTTAAACTTAATGCTAGGAGAAATGACACAGTGAATTTGAACTTGGATAAGCCCTTTTCACTGATGTGATATAATTCTACAGTGAAAATGGTCTGAACTCCATGGGAAGGACACTATGGAATTTATTAGCTAGTGCACTTTGCACAAACTTTACCACAAAATTTCGCAAAGGCACTTGAATAAAGTGTTTAAAAATGACCTGCAAGGGAGTTATGAGACATTACATGTACAGTTTTGAGTCCAAAACTGTATCATTCTCAAAGGATCTTTAATTCAAAAAAGGTTAGGAATCACTTTAGATTTATAAAGACTCCCTTTGGGCGCATGGGTGGCTCAGTGGGTTAAAGCCGCTGCCTTCGGCTCAGGTCATGATCCCAGGGTCCTGGGATTGAGGCCCACATCGGGCTCTCTGCTCGGCAGAGAGCCTGCTTCCTCCTCTCTCCTCTCTCTCTGCCTGCCTCTCTGCCTACTTGTAATCTCTCTCTCTGTGTCAAATGAATTAAAAAAAAAAAAAAAAAAAAGACTCCCTTTATCAAATTTAAGTTTGGGATTCTAAACTTCAACTAAAACCAGAAGGCTTGTTCAATTAGAGTAAAGGCAATGACAATTTGACAGACATAATCAGAGTAGATTCTAGAAACAGGGAAATCCCCAAATGTTAGAGGGTAGGGGCAAAGAAAAGGAAGATCATAATGTACACAAGTATTTCCAAAACTATAATCAACTTATAAACATACAAACCTATAAATTGTTTTTAAGAACTTAGGATAAGACTACCATAAGAACTAAAAGCATTCCTTCAAAGTTCCCTTCTTATCCTACAGGGGGCTGCCAGGATTGCTGCAGCTCTGAGTGGTCAAAGGAAAAGAGAGAAAAAAAAAATATTCATAGTGCTACCCCATCCCCTTTCCACTAAGGACACCTCGTGAAGAAGGACAAGATGTTCTTAAACATCTATTTATCTGTATTTTAGTACAAATTTTCTCCTCACAAAACCATATAATGATTGAGTCTGCGTTCCAGTCAGTACACAGTATCAGCGGCAGAACTGTAATTTAGCTATATCAGACTGGGAAGCTAATATCTCATTTCTACAGAAAACTGTCTCTAGTTCCCACCTAACTTCACTGGCAGTGTGGAGAGATACAGATGTAACACCATCAAAACTACATAAGCAACTACCATCTATGTACATTTTATTTATTTTATTTANTGGAGAGATACAGATGTAACACCATCAAAACTACATAAGCAACTACCATCTATGTACATTTTATTTATTTATTTGTCCCTCTACCTAAACATTCATCCTGCTGTTACCCTCTGCCTGCCAGTGATGCCCTCTTTTCAAAAAACACAGCACGGGCGCCTGGGTGGCTCAGTGGGTTAAAGCCTCTGCTTTCGGCTCAGGTCATGATCTCAGCGTCCTGGGATCGAGGCCCGCATCGGGCTCTCTGCTCAGCAGGGAGCCTGCTTCCTCCTCTCCCTGTCTCTCTGCCTGCCTCTCTGCCTACTTGTAATCTCTCTCTCTCTGTGTCAAATAAATAAATAAAATCTTAAAAAAAAAAAAAAAAAAAAACACAGCACTTGGGGAAGCCGTGTCTCCCTTCCTTGACCAGTTTTGCCACTTCCTCAGCTTCATATTCCTTCCTCCAGGCTATGTGTCCCACACGGTGTATTAACTATCAGAGGACAAAACACAGCAGCGAGGGGGCACCTGGGTGGCTCAGTCATTAAGCATCTGCTCAGGTCATAATCCCAGGGTCCTGGGATCGAGCCCCACATCGGGCTCCCTGCTCAGCAGGAAGCCTGCTTCTCCCTCTCCTACTCCCCCTGCTTGTGTTCCCTCTCTTGCTGTAAATAAAATCTTAAAAAAAAAAAAAAAAAGACACAGCAGTAAGAACACTGGATAATTGAAGTGGAATAGCACTCCCACAGCCTATTACAGTGGAGGGCACACAGTATGTGCTCAACATGTTAAAAATCAGTAAATGAATCTCATTCCAATTGTGCCACTAGCCAACCCTGGATAGTCACTTGACCTCTTTGAGCCTCATCTATAAAGGAGACCTGAGTTAGTTTATTTTGGTTCAACAGTCCTATGATTATGTTTTTATTTTTTATTTTTTATTTTTTTTTAAAGATTTTATTTATTTATTTGACAGAGAGAGATTACAAGTAGGCAGAGAGAGAGGAGGAAGCAG
>LNAC01000311.1:962579-974183 GCA_002007465.1 Ailurus styani | reverse complement strand
ATCCCAGGACCCTGAGATCATGACCTGGGCCACCCAGGCGCCCTAAGCTGTTTTTTTTTTTAATGAAAGTTTATCCTAACCTTAAGTTTTGAACAATGCCTCAAAAGAAAATGTGAACAAAGCATAAGGACAGACAAATCAGAATTAACGGGGAGAATCAAGGGAATGACAATAACAGCTGGCTCACCCTCTCATCCAAGGGTGAAAAAAAGAGTGAAAAATGTTCAGCATTTTTAGTAAAACTATGCAAGCCGAAGTCTTTTATTATACTGTTTGAGGCACTTATATTAAGCCTCAAGGACAAACTCCTCTTAAGAATTCAATACTAGGAAAGTTTTGTCTTTACTTCCTTTCAAAATATGAGATCTGTATAACCTTTTGTATCCCCAAACTTTGCCAGAGGTCGAAATCTAAGGTCTGTTTTCAACTACAGTGCCATCCTTGTCCTACTGCTAATAAAGCAAGCATGCTCTCTCTCCTGCTACCTCCAATCTCAGTTCTTTGGTCTTTTAATTAATCATACTTTTACCACTTACTGTAAGTCTCAAATCTTTTACAAAAGGACTAAGAGTAAAACGGACAAAATATATTGATTTTTGAATGACTACTAGAGGCCAGATTCACAAATTAACATTTTAAAAACACAACTGGTTTTGTGGATCAAAATCTATTGATACAAGTTGCTACCAGCACCAGACTCCAAACAAATCTCAAATTGCAATAAAGTTCAATTCTTCAATGTTTCCACAATACCTCCTTAATCTTTCTAAACTAGTTTTGAAGGAAAGCCTAACAATCCTAAACGTAATCCTCATTGTAAATGCTCATCTCATTTCCATTATCAGTAACAATACAAATCCCTCACAGTAACAGAAATGAGATACTGTGTCATCCTAACACAACAAAAAGATGTTTCTTGCTGGAAATGAGTTAGGAACGTAGGATAAACTGTTCCCAAAATGTACCATAAGTAACAGCCTGGAAACATTAATATTCAAGTTGCTTAAGTAAAATTTCAACCCCTAATTGGTTTCTTTAAAGTTCTTAAGTCTACTTTACAAAATTATCTATAGTCCCCATTGATCACAAATGCATAAAGAAAACCCAAGCAGCACAGTATTTTAGAATTTAAAGCATTTAACTAACTGGTTTACACAAAGCTCTTCTGGCTCAGAATAAAGAAATTCAAAACTCACCTGAAGTCATTAATTTAGCACAGCTACTTTTGCTTGCATCATCTTCTAAGATTCGGTTTGTGCTCTTTTCTTTCCCAACCAAAGTTTCTTCCAAATGTAAGCATTTATCAGATACAACACTGTCTTCACCCACTGCATGACTAATTTTGCTATTAGCTTCAAGTACAGAAGTGACTTCTTCCAGCTGAGCAGCTTCACTAGATTCTGAGTAAGTGGAACCCTTACCCTGGGCTAAATTCTTTGAAGAAACTGGTAGAGACTCATCATCACTATCAAATCCAAAAGGATCTCCAGTACTTTCTTCTTCCACTTTAGGTTTCTTCGGAATTTCTTGAATATCTGGTTTGAAATTGGGCCTCTTCTGCCCTAATTTAGCCATAAATGTGGTCTCTCCCCATTTTGTGCTAAGGGTGGTCCGTTTGTTGGAAAAGACTTCATCAAATTTTGAACTGCCATTTCCTCCTTTCCTACTGTATGTTTTCCCAAATCTGGATGTCATTTTGACACCTGTTTCATATTCTCTGTGGAAAAAATAAGTAAGAAGATATATAATCACCAAATACTTAACAAATGTCAACACTGAATACAACAATAAGAACCAGGGATTCTCCCCTGGGGCTTTTCAACATTCAAGATACAAACCTGTAAAAATGGTTAAAGAAATATGAGGAGGGCATATAAAGAAAGGGGCTCATTTTTTATTCTACAGATTTCCAGATCTCAATTTTCTTATTTCAGTGAGTACATATTCACAAACTACATACATAATAAGCAAGTATAATGACTAACCAACTTATCCCCAAAACCAACTTAAGAGTGGAAGGTCAATTTTTTTAAGTTTCAAATGAATCTATGCATTACCCTTATAAATATCAGTTACCTAAAAAAATAATCTGAATAGGATTATTACTCCTAATATAAAATCTTAAACACAAAATGTTAATTTTTTTCGGGATCTCAGAAACATCAAATAACTGACTAAATTAGTAAATTAGGTCTTTGAAACTTCAGAGCATTTATTCAAATGAAGGGGAAGAAAGTCAGAAAAATGGTACTATTTTCTCATGTATTAGAACCTACAGCTTTTGGGCGCCTGGGTGGCTCAGTGGATTAAAGCCTCTGCTTTCGGCTCAGGTCATGATCTCAGGGTCCTGGGATCGAGGCCCACATCGGGCTCCCTGCTCAGTGCGGAGCCTGCTTCCCCCTCTCTCTGTCTGCCTGCCTCTTTACCTCCTTGTGATCTCTCTCCCTCTGTGAAATAAATAAATAAAATCTTTAGAACCTACAGCTTTTAAAACAATCTTAAGGATTCTGACTCTTGGTCTAATGTCGTTTGAACTGCGACTTGACAAATATTCCCTAGTCATCTCCCTACGCATACAAAACCATACTTATTCTATCTTCTTTGTCCCTACAGTGCTATGCTCCTCTGCTACGTTTTCTGAAGCTGGTGAACTCCAGCATACTAGACTGGTCTGCTGATCATTAAATGAAACAACAGAAACATATAACTTTATTTTCCTCTTTGCTTTATAAAAGATAAATGTACTCATCTGATGTGTGTGCATAAAAACAAATACTAACCAAAAAAAAATTAGGACAGTAAATCAAGAGTAAAATGTTTTTAAAGCAAATTACAGTCCTTTTTAAACTCTATCAATTCTTATCCATTTCCTACATTTCAACCTTCTAAAGTTTAAATATTGATATATTAAATATACCTGGAAAAAAAGAACTGTCTAGGTTTTGAAAAGAAAGTCTTTATACCTTGAAATTTAAAATACAACAACTGGAACAACATTTGACTTCTACTTTTGAATACATTTTGGTCTATACTTTAGACACATTTTTCCTTTACTAACTTAAATTCTTGCAACTTATATCACTATAAACTTAGTTTTATATATATCCAGGAAAGGATTTGACAAAGTAACTATCTGGTCATCATACAGCTCTCCATTAAGAGAAAATAGTGTGAAGACCTTTTAACGTGACACAAAACCTTTTCCTGAAAGAAATCTATTTCCTCTCTACTGTAGATTTACACTAAAGAGCCTTTGTCGTTCCTGTTGCATACGGCCTAAACAAAACTAAGTATATTTGGCAGGTGTAAAAACAGAAGAAAGCCATTTCATTCCTTCAAGAATGTAAAGCCCTGATCTACACACCTACATTTACATATACACCAACAAAGCTGGAACATTTTGTAGACAATTACACGATAGTGATCACCTAAAAACGTCAAGTAAAGGCCAAACCAAAAATCTAGACTTGAGCTCCTTCGGGCCCTGGAGGAAAATGGTTGTGGAACCACAAAGCATTCTCTGTTGCAAGTTTAAAGTCTGCAGACAAACACTTGATATAAAGGAGTTAACCATATTAAGCGATAAGAAAATCATGCTTATGTTTTTTAAGAATCCATGTCTTTTATATACCAAAATACTAATGAAATAATATCAGCAACTCTGGAGCTTTGAAGGGTGTGGAACGGAAAGTGTGTAAATGAGAAACACTTGGTTAAGAATAAGTAACTGTTGAATCTGAACGATTAATACATGGGTGCTCATTACATAATATCCCCTACACTTTTGACTTCCTTTATAGTTTTCCATGTCTTTTTGGAAAGTCACTAGACAGACAATTGAGATAGCATTATGTACGCCTCGGGTGTAAAGTACGTATAAATTCGAGTAAGTTCGCAGACACAGCTGACATTATATTTTAAGTATATCTCAAGTATACAGGCTGTCTTGTTCAGGTTTCAAACTCCAAAGACTTTCCTAACGAAAAAGGAAAGAATGATTTACAACTAAGTCTTTTTCGGTCGTTGGGCCCTTGCCTCTGCCCAAAGCCAGGTCGAATTTTCAGGAATGTGCGCTGGGATAAAAAGTCCTCACAGTTAACCCTCAACCAAGTCCAACGTCTTCAGGATCCCCAAGGGCTTAGAGGCTTCCACTAAGAAGTGAAAGCCGGAAAGGGCGAAGCTAACCACCCAGAAATCCTCACCTGGGGGGCGGTCGGTGCACCGGGAGATAGCGGGGAGAGGCGGCCCCCTCCGGCTGGAAGCTCACGCAACTTTTCTCCTCCCCACCCCCACCGCCAGGAACGGGATGTAGCTTCCGACGCCCCGGAAGCCTCTGCCACTGAATCCCCAAGGCAGTGTAAGGCCTCGGTGGCGGCCAGGGGCGGAGGAAAGACGGCGAAGGACTCAGGGCTGAAACCAACGCACTTGACCGCGCTTGGGGAGGGAAGTAAATCAGCAGGCGCCCGGAAGGAACTCAGAAAAAGGGAAAATAAAAGAGGAAAAAGAGAGTTCTTCAGGTCGTTCCCCTGCCCAACTTCCTCAGAAGCTGTGTGGGTGAGACAGGGAGACTTCAAGACCCCTGCCTCCCCCACCCTCCCTGACTCGCTCCGGGCCTAGGCAGCCGCCCGAGACCTCACTTACCCTCGGCGCCTGGCGGGTGCTTTGGCCTCGGGCCGCCTCCGCCTCTCCTGCTCCCAACGGCCCACAGACGGGCGCAGGAGCCCCGCGCGGGAGAACCGGGGCGGCTTGTGCGCGAAGAGAGGCAAGGGGCTCCGCCACCGTCAGAACCTGCGACTCCGCTCTGGGTAAATAGGAAACCCGGTGGAGGAGGGGGGAGGAGCGGCGGCACCGCAACTTCCCTCCCCGCCTTGAGCGCCGCCGGCCGGGCCCGGACCTAGGCCTCCCTGGCCGCAGCCGCTGGAGCCGGTACCGGAGGGCGCTACGTGCCCCCGCTAAGCCGCCACCGCCTCCTGCGCCGCCGCTTCCGCCGGTGAATGGTCAGCGCTGGAGTTTGAACAGGGCCCTGAACCATCTCAACGCCATTTGCGCTCCCGGCCCCCACCTCCTTCCTCCAACAGCCGCTCGCTCCGTCACTCCGCTTCCCACAGGCCCCGCGCGGCCCTCCGACCCCGCAGCCAATCGCGCGGCCGCTTACTCAAACCGCCGCGCAGGCGCCGCTCCCCGCATGCTCCGGCGCCCGCCATTGGTCCGGCCGCGGCGCCCGACGGGAGTTGTAGTCCCGGTCCGCGAGGTCCCTATGCTCGGAGTAGGGCGCGGGAGCGGGTGGCGGGAGGAGCGGTCGTGGCCGGGCTGACCCGCCCGGGCTCGGGAGCCAATTCCAGCTCCTGGCCTCGCTGGGAGACGCAGGTGCTGCGGGGGAGGGCCGGGGGCTTAGTGCAGGCAGCTGTGTCAATCGTTTCCCCCCCAGGGACCCGCCGGTGTCTAGGGACGATGGGTTGTGCAGCTGCGCCAGGCCTGCTGGGGCCGCGGCCCGGGAGCAGGGAGGCGGGGAGCTGGCGGCTCGGAACCGCCCTCAACCCGGCCTTGCGGGTGCTGGCCCGGTGCAGGTAACGACTGCGGGAACCGGGAAGCCCGGAACGCTGGGCACCTAATCCCGCGAGTGATGTCGGCTCCAGCTCTTAAATGCTCCCCCTCCAACCCCTTGGCCCGCACGTTCGTAGTTCTCCGGTCTCTCCCGCAAAGTGACCCCGAGGATACTGACTGATGTTAAGGAATTATCGTTAATTCCTTAACGATATGATAACGGTAATGTGGTTACGTAAGAACTAAAGAAAAAAAAACTAAAAACTAAAGTTTTGACGGATAAAATGATTTCGAGTTTGGGATTTACTTGAAAATAACTCCTACAAATACCGGGCGAAGGAGAATAAAACAAACCAGCGGGGTGTTTTCCCGTTGTTGCGTGATGCGTTCACAAGAGCTCATTATTCCAGGCTCTCTAATGTTTCTGAAATTTTCCATAATGAAAAGTTCAGAGAAATGAACCAGTGATTGCCTCTTGGGAGGACAGGGAGGTGGGAGAAGGGGGGGTGGAATGTTATTTTACACTGTACACTCCTTTGTGCTGTTTGGGTTCTTTTTCCAGGTCAGTGTATTACCTATTCAGAAAGTTGGAAATTTGGGGGCTTTCTTTTTTTTTCTTCTTCTTTTTTTTTTTAAGCTTCAGTGGGAAAACAGCGTTCTAAAAAGTAGTGCAATCAGTTCGTGCTAAGAGAGGTGAGTGATTCATCTGGCCTGGACAGCCCTGTTGTAGGGTGGGTGGTTAATGGAGATACACCTGGGAAATTAGAAAACTAATTGCTTCTAGTGAAAACCCCGCCCCTTCTTCCACAAAAGGATAATTTGCTTTGAATGCACCCGGAAGTTACCAGAGTCCTCCAATATATTCAGGAAACTCCGAATAAAGAAAAAATAGTTGAGATCTTGCAGCCCTTCCCAATAGGAATTCAAGGTGGATTTTAGCATGGCTGAATTGTTTTACTTTTGCAATACTGCTTGCAAAATTTGTATTCTGACATTTACAGTTTCCCAAATATCACGACAGTATTTTCTCTTGACTGGAAATAAATCAACTTTTGATAGCTTATGTGACTGGAAGTTATAACAGGTCTGCGTATTCCACTGTGGGCAGTATGTGCATGACTTGTATTTGGGTCAGTTTTGTCTTTTTTAAAAATCAGCATAAGATCTTATTTTATCAGTTTGTTTAGAGATTGCCAGCAGAGGTGCAAGCTGCACTTACTATAATTATTTAGATGACAGAGTGGTGGGTGCTAATTAAGGGGTAATTATCATCAGAGGCAAAGGCTAAGATCAAAAAGCCAAAAGTGGTGGAGAGACAATTGCAGGATCTTCCTGCAGAAGTGGTGCTGTGAACCCTCCTGGACCAAAGGATGTATTCTTTATGACCTGACCTGGTTACTTGGCTGGGTCAGTGACTCCACGTGAGGTGTAAGTAGAAGAGTTAATTTTTTATAGACAGACAATCCACGGAACCCATTTGGGGGCTTTTTGTGCAGTAGCTGTGTTACTGGAATTTGCGTAGCATTAAATTCTTGCCACTCAAAGAGTGATCCCAGCTCAGCAGCATGCCATAATCTAGAAGCTTGTTGGGAATACAGAATTCCTGTCCCCAACTCCACTAAATCAGAATCTTCCCTTTAAACAGGATTCCCCAGGTAATTGGTCCACACAGTGAAAGTTAACAAGTCCTATTTTTTAAAGGATACCTATAGGTATACCTAAACTCTAATCTTTTTTGTTAAGATGGGGGAAGGGGGGAGAGACCATTAAGAACCTATTACAACAGGTATGGTGCCATGCTCTTCATTTGCATCCCTGCTTGTTATCCCTGTTTTACAGGTGAGGAAATTGAGAGGTTGGCATTTGCTCGAGGTATGGTAACTAATGAAAAATCAAACATTTTCTTTTTTTGTGTTTAAGATTTTTTTTTTAAGATTCTATTTATTTATTTGACACAGAGAGAGAGATTACAAGTAGACAGAGAGGCAGGCAGAGAGACAGGGAGAGGAGGAAGCAGGCTCCCCGCTGAGCAGAGAGCCCCATGCAGGGCTCCATCCCAGGACCCCAGGATCATGACCTGAGCTGAAAGCAGATGCTCAACCAACTGAGCCACCCAGCTGTCCCCAGACATTTTCTGTAATGTTGGATACCCATTATTACTTATAGATACTGTTGAATCTAGTAGAAAATGGTACAGGATTTGAAAAGTAGGAAACAATGCATGTGGTTTTAGTATGTGGAAGCTTAGTATATTAATCCCGAACGGAGCTGTGCTCTAGGGCTCTCTGCTCTCCTCCTTTAGTGCCTCATATTAAAGACTACTCTAGGACCTCTCCTAGATAGAGAATGTTCAGACTGGGCCTTCAGGTATCTCCACCCAGGTGGACTAGTACTTTGCTTCAGCTGAGGAAAGAAAATCCTGCAAAGAAAACTAATAGAAGAGTCTGTCCCGCCACTGTTGGGTCTTTGTTCTAGCCCAAGCATGAGAATTACCAGAACTGGAGTTGCTAAATAGAGCTGTGTAATCTTTTTCTGATAATGGATAATAAAATGTATCCTGATTTACAGAATTCAGAGAACTAGAAGTCAGATATTACCACATTGGTTACAGGAAGTTTTTCCTTGTCTTAGGATGGGGGAATAAAACTATAAATCGTACACTTGTACATTGTAGTGGTTGTGTTACAGTGCCCTACAAGAAGATGGCCAGGCCCTGCCCTTACCTCCCTGACATTCCCAACTCTTCTCTCTCTTCAGTTAGTCTATTCCCCCCTGGCCCCAACCAGCCTTTTTTTTTTTTTTTTTTTAATAATACCCAGGATGCCTGTGTGGCTCAGTCAGGTTAAGCATCTGCCTTGGGCTCAGGTCAGGATCCCGGGGTCCTGGGATTCAGCCCCCCACACACACCCTCCCCACACCCTCATCAGGCTCCTACTGAGGAGCCTACTTCTTTCCCTCTGTGCCTCCTCCTGCTTGTGCTCTCAAATAAAAGTCTTTAAAAAAAAATAATAATTGTAACACCCCAGTCCAAAAATGCTCATTATTTCTACTTTATTTTTCTTCAGGGCATTCATCTCATGTAGTATATCACATGTCTTTGTGCTTATGTTATATATTTATCTTCCCTATGAGGGGAGGGATCGTTATCTCCTGCTAAAACCTTAGCACATAGAAGAGTATAGCACATAGTAAGTGCTCAACAAATACTTGTTTAAATACTCCCCATTTATTTCCTTCTTTCATGTAAGATTGTATCTTGAAAGGAAAGAGACTTGAAACTGACAATAGTTTCATATAACCTGTAGCACCATAAATAGTTGACTGGGTTTTCCCAAGGGGGAAAGGAGTGCTTTCTGGAGTTACCTTTTGTTCTTGGTTTGGATAGGTTTTCATTCTGAGAATTGAGAAGATGAATACTACTATAATCACAATTACCTTGTTTTCCAGCATAATTGGAATATGTTCTCCGGAGACGGTGACATCCTTTGGGGAATAAACAGCTGTCTAGGTAGTTGAAAGGCAGAGCAAGGAGAATTCCCTGGGGACATGTTGCCTGACAAGGATCAGTACCCAGCAACCTCTAAAGATCTGGCTACCTGACCCTCATCTCCAAACAGCCATCTTTCCCCTGGGGTCCTCACCCCTAATGCTCTACAGTGTCCTTCCTTCCCCCAACAAAAACCCTCCTCGGGCTTCCCATCACCAAGACTAAAACGAAAAATCATCTTGTGGCCTATAAAGCCGTGGGTGATTGGGCCCCTGATACTCCTATCCCTTCCCACCTTACCAAGCCTGCCTCCATCTACTGCTAGAACCTGCCAGACCAGCTCCTGCCTTAGGGCTTCTGTTCCCTCCTCTAGTCCTGGAGATAAGTAAGCACTTAGACTCACTCACTCACCTCTTAGGCCTCCACTCAGGTTATATCCTCAGTCAGTAGTGCCTACCCTGACTGTGCTACTTTAGTTAAACCCCTCACCCTGCCAGCCAAGCACTCCACATCCCCTTTCCCTGTTGTTTTTCTTCATGATAGAATAATAAAATAAAAAAACCTATTCTCATTTTTATATTTTCAGGATATTTTATTGGGCACATAGAAGTTTAGAATTTTGGGCGCCTGGGTGGCTCAGTGGGTTAAAGCCGCTGCCTTCGGCTCAGGTCATGATCCCAGGGTCCTGGGATCGAGGCCCACATCGGGCTCTCTGCTCAGCAGGGAGCCTGCTTCCTCCTCTCTCCTCTCTCTCTGCCTGCCTCTCTGCCTACTTGTAATCTCTCTCTCTGTGTCAAATGAATAAATAAAAATTAAAAAAAAAAAGAAGTTTAGAATTTTTTTTTATAACTTTCTGGTGGAATTGAAAGCTTTCTAAGTAGTAGAGAAGATCAATCACAAAAATCGCCTGAATTTTCCATCCCTTCCTGTATGCACACCTTTTGTAGTGTGACTTTGCAGCTCCTCGCAGAATCTGGGCTGTAACTTGTAACTTGGGTTGGCCCAAAGAACATGGCAGAAGCAATAGAGTTCTGAGCTTGAGTCTTATGAAAACGAACGCTTCCACATTCTCTCTTGGATCCCTGCCTCCACGAGGAGAACAGGCCTGGGCTAGCCTGCTGGAGGAGGAGAAGCCACATGGAAAAGAGCTGAGGTCATCCTACACCAGTCAACAGCCAGCGGACCCCAAACATGCCAGCCAAGCCAGGATTAGCATAGACACCTACCCGACCTGCAGCTGCCCACAGATGCGTGTGTGAGCCCCCCCGGGGCCAGACAACTGCCCAGATGACTTTAGACCCATGAGCAATAATAAATAGTTATTTTGTTAAGCCTCTGCATTTTAGAGTGGTTTGTTACACTGCATTATTGTGGCAATAGATAATTGATGGTTAATGCCCCCTCCTTTGGTTCTCAGCCCCAGAAAAGCTTTCCTGACTACCCCGGAGAACTAACTCAGCTTCCCAGTCTATAATACCACGGACTAACACATCACTCTCCAAAATGATTTGTTTACTTCTTTGTTATGGGTTTCCCATACTAGACTGTCAACTATGTAAGGATAGAGACCTTGTCCATTTTGTCCCCTGCTGTATCCTCAGTACCCAGCACAGTACTGCTCTGTCCTGCTTCAGGTGTCCACTGAGCACTGGAAATGTGGCCAGTCCAAGTAGAGATGTGCTGAAAATATAAAATACACACTGGGTACCTGGGTGGCTCAGTCCTTAAACATCTGCCCTCAGCTCAGGTCATGATCCCAGGGTTCTAGGATCAAGCCCCTCATTGCCCTGGGGTCCCGGCTCAGCGGGAAACCTGCTTCTCCCTCTCCCACTGCCTCTGCTTGTGTCCCCTCTCTCACTGTCTCACTCTCAATCAAATAAACCTTTAAAAATAAAATAATACGGGGCACCTGGGTGGCTCAGTGGGTTAAAGCTTCTGCCTTCGGTTCAAGTCATGATCTCTGTCCTGGGATTGAGCCCCGCAGCGGGCTCTCTGCTCAGCGGGGAGCCTGCTTCCTCCTCTCTCTGCCTGCTTATGATCTCTCTCTCTCTCTGTCAAATAAATAAATAATATCTTTAAAAAAATAAAAAAAAAATAACAATGAATTTTGTACTAAAAGGCTTAGTACCAAAAAAAATAAAAGTATCTCAATTTTTACACTGATTAAATGCTGAAATGAAAATATTTTGACTGCATTAAGTAGAATATGTTATCAAAATTAATTTTATCTGTTTCTTTTTGCCTTTTTTAAAGTGGCTACTAGAAAAAGCAAGCTTGTAACCTTGATTATATTTCTCTCTCTCTTTTTTTAAGATTTTATGTATTTATTTGAGAGAGCAAGAATGAGAGAGAGAGCACAAACTGGGGGACCAGCCGGCAGAGGAAGAAGCAGGCTCTCCACTGAGCAGGGAGCCTGATTCGGGGCTTGATCCCAGGACTCCGAAATCATAACCTGAGCTGAAGGCAGACACTTAACCCACTGAGCCACCCAGGTGCCCCCTTGATTATATTTCTATCAGACAGTACTGATACAGAATTGCAGCAAATATTTATCAAAGGAAAATATATTTTTT
>LNAC01000311.1:883237-958773 GCA_002007465.1 Ailurus styani | reverse complement strand
AAAAAAAAAAAATCTAAAATAAATAAATAAATAAATAAATAAAAGTAGATACAGAAAACTGGGCACATGGAGGTTTGGTCATACTGGAACTCTGGTCATATTGGAGCTCTGGGGCTCTTTCTAAGTTAAGTTTGGAAAATGGATATGGAAATGTTGAAAAAGAAGTCTGATAGCCACACGCAGGCTAGGGATTGATATCCTTGAGATGGAAACAGTGGGAGCAGAATGAGGCTATTCAGTGTCAGTGAAGATCGCTTGGGCTCATCTCCCAGGCGAGAGGTGGTGGGATACCATGCAGGGAGCTCAATCCATCCCTGCAGGCAGGTGGTGTTAGCTGACTGCCTGCCTCCAGTGATAGGAGACAGGCCGCTGGGCTGTCACCTGCTCTGAAAGCCAATCTGCCCCTCATGGCCGCTCACCCAAGCCAGGAGGCCAGCGTGATTCAATATCAGGTATTTCACTTCCAGGCCAGATGACAGTGTGGCAGGGAGCCTTAGGAGAGCCTTAGCAGAATGTGTGAGAAGGCTTCTGGGGCTGAGTTTCCAATGCAGATTTCCCCATATCGCCTCCTTTCCAGGAATGTTCTGTTTCTTTCATTTTATTTTATTTTATTTTTTAAAGATTTTATTTATTTATTTGACACAGAGAGAGAGAGATCACAAGTAGGCAGAGAGGCAGGCAGAGAGGCAGGCAGAGAGAGAGGGGGAAGCAGGCTCTCCGCCAAGCAGAGAGCCCGATATGGGCCTCGATCCCAGGACCCTGAGATCATGACCTGAGCCGAAGGCAGAGGCTTTAACCCACTGAGCCACCCAGGCGCCCCTCAGGGGTGTTTAGAGGAAGAGACCAGGTTGGAGTCAGAATGGTCTAGTGCCCGAGGGAATGTGTAACAAACCTGGGAGACCACGTATCTGTGAGCACTGAGGGCAAAGAGGCAGACGGCTGTTTACAAAGCCAGACTTACGTACTAATCCGGAGCCAAAGCACCTTGTCCTAACCAGGTGATGTACAATCTCTTTCCACCCTGTCCTTTGGATCCTCTGACAGCATCCAGATGTTATCCAGAGGGGTGGTTCTCTGCAATAAGCTGTTCTTCGACCCTTTTGTGTTACTCAGCTGGCTCAGGGAATCCACAACTGGCACCCAGGGCAGAGAAAATGCAGGAATTGGAATTTGTAAGAAATGCTTAGGCATAACCTGGGCTGGCATTTCTTCAGGTGACAACTCCAGCCTTTGGGTGGGTGGGAGGGCTCCTCAGTGAACCCCCAACCCTCTGTCTACCCCCCAGGCTGGCCCATAGTTTGGGCAGTTGGGCAGCTCTGAAGATTCCCTGGGCTGTGGGGCCTCTCCCAGGGGAATGGGAAAGAATTCTTTCCTTTGTGTGACTTGCTTCATTATGTATGAGTGTTGCTGGCTCCCATGGTTGAAAAATGATGGTTCCTTTATTGGGTTTTCCCAGCTTGAGGCAAAAGCTTTCGGAAGACCAGGCTGTGCCTGGGAGGATTTAGTGGATTAAAGAATACTGAAGTTGGGAAATTGTGGGGACCTGGCTGCATTCCAGGACCACGGTGGTGCCTCAGTCACCTCCATAGCCCTCCCCAGCACACACAGTTCCCGGGGCACGCAGAGTCATACCTGCACAACTGGGACCCCGAATCCCTTGGGGGGGGGGCGGTGGGCGGCACATGCTCCATTTTGTACCCTGCGAGGACAGGTGGAGAGTACATGATGTCCCCGTGCTAGGAAGCAGCAAGTTGATGACTTGTGTCATCACAGGTTGCTTACTCCATGTGAAGGGCTTCGAACACTGCATGGCCGAGTGTCAGCGCTCCCAAACCGACCCCGGGTACTACTATCATCGCTAGCAGCTGGGCTGGGCAAGGAATCCGACTTGATAATATTTTGGCAGTAACCCTGACAAACTATCGAATGTGGACAGGGAAACTCACGCCAAGACTTTTGAAAAGCACCGGCTACGACACCCCTCTGGGTCTTCCGCAGGCGCGATAGCCGAACATATTACGCTCAGGCCTACCGGCCAGAGGCACCCAACCTCGCGGTGCTCAGGGCTACCCGAGGACACCCGGAGTCCCAGCGGCCGCTTGGCGGTGGAACTGTGGGCGGGGCTCCAGCCCCGTAGGACAACAGCCTAGGAGGACCTGGGCGGGGCCTGGACATGGCTCCGCCCCAGCGCGGCCTCGCCGGCTCTCCACCTGCGACCTGGATTCCTCGGTGCCAGGCCGGGGCGGAAGGCAGCGCAGCCGGAGCCCTCAGCCTGGAGGGCACAAATAAGGGTCTCTTCGTTGGGAAAACTTCTCCAAATCCTGGAATAGGTGCACAAAGCAGTCTTTTTAAAGCGAGTAGCCGGGGCTGTGTAATAATTTACCCGCGTTTGTGTACGCACACCTGCCTCTCTCTTTTAGACCGACAAATGTTTACCCAGTTCCCACCCAAGCCAAATGCGGTTTGTTTATTAATCCCAGAGGTTTCAGCCGCCTTTCAGTGAGACCGATCCCCGCCTAGAAGGAAGCTTCGAAACATTAACATTTCAAATGAAAGAGCTCGGGAGTTGTGGGGGTGGGGAGCGGAGTGGGGGCGGGTGCCACCGGCAGCTTCCACCCTGGCTCCACTTTGCCTGGGGGCGGGACCTGATATTTACAAGACAGAAGGCGCCGCTGGGGCAGCCTTTGTTGTGCGGATGACCCCGCCCGCACTTCCAGGACTGATCGATGGCCCGGGGACTAAGCGGGGCTGTCCGGCCTCGGTCCGGGGAGCGGAAGTGGGGTGATGAGCAAAGGCCGGTCGAGGAGCTGCACCCGCCCAAGAGCGCGTGGGGGTTGCCTCCCCCCGAGCGCACCGGCTCTGCTGTCCGGCGCGGTGCTCTGGAGCCCTTGCGAATCCACTAGCGGCGGCGGACTTGGCGCGTCCATCCCCGCCTGGGCTTTGATCGCTTTCTCTGAGACTTTTGAGTCCAAAAGGGTTTAGCCGGCACTGGCAAGCCCCGATGGTGTGGACACCCGGCACCTCCACGCCTCCCGCCCTCTGAGTCCTATCGGGGTGCGGCCTGTGAAGCTCCAGGAAGGAAGTGTGGGCGCGAACCCGCGGTCAGGAGCGGGCCCTGGGGGCCCGAGGCCGCCTGGAGGCGCGTCACGAGCGGTAGTGCCCACTCAACCGCGCCTCGCGCTACCCTGGCCTTTGCTGCCAGGTGCACGATTCCTGCACGTCTTTGCTGTGCCCACGTCTCCCGCGCTCACTTTTGCATCGCTTCCTCCGTCTCGCTGAAGCTGATGTACACAACAAACCTGAGGCCTCGGAGTCCGGAACCTTCTGAGCCTCCAAATTCCTTGCTTACCCGTAACAGCACTCTACGGCGACGGTGTAATCGCACTTATAATTAGCTCTGAGCCCTTGGCTTCCCTCGGTGCAGGGCCCAGGGCCCAGGGTCCGGGTCTCCCCTACAGAAAGAATGTTTGCATGCAGTCTCCCATACTCACCCCAGGCTGTGCATTCTCTCCTCTGGAATCTCAGAGGTACCTCTCCAAAGATCCCTGGGATTGTGGAAAGGGAATGCCCTGTCAGTTTTGGTAAAACGACAATTCATACCAGTCCCCCTCCCCCTTCTAAAAGGGTTTTAGGAGGCAGCTGTGAGTTAGGGGCCATGCCACTGTAGGCTCTGTTGATAAACTGCAAGGTCTGATGGCAGGCAGCTTCTCCGTTTTATCTCTCTCTGCCCAGAAGCTGCGGACGCAGACTCCACAGTAATGTCAACCTTTGAGTAAAGGCTATGCTCTGTTAACTCTGTGCCCTGAAAGATGCACTCGCTCTCCCAATGTTGCACCCGGTTTCAGGCTCCAGGCCATGAAATTTGTCCAGGCCCAGGTTTAAGAATCCTGTTCCAGAACTTTCCAGGCTCCAGTTACCTGCTTAGCCTCCTTTTTCCTGCCAAGTTGGCTTAGTTGTTATTCCTCAGCAGGTATCTGGGATGTGCAGCTTCAGTGTTTTTGTTAGCTGCCTGCTGGGGGTGGGGGGGGTGGGAGGGTGCTCCCACTTGGACTTCTTTCCCTTCATCCTGCCCTCCACCCTCCACCACAGCCAGGGTCATCACCTCCCAACTACTACATCAACTGGTTGAACCTTCTGACCTGGAGCCTGCTGCTCCAGATTTCGTCTTGGTTGGGTTTGTCTCAGTCCCCATGAATGACACCACCTGAGACAGGGCCTTGACGTAGCTCTTCTTTGTACCCTCACCATCCTTTTAGCCCAGACCACTTTCAGAGTTTAACAGGTTGCACAGGTGACTTTAGGACCCTTGTGATGACTTCACCTCCAAAATAATCCCTTAAATGCTGCTTGAGTGCCACCAAGGATGGTATAAAAATCATCCCCCTCCCCTGAAGGCACATAGAATAAAATCTTTCTTTAAAAAGTTCATTTTTAATAATCCCTACAGCCAGTGTGGGACTCAAACTCATCACCCCGAGATCAAGAGTCTCATGCTCTTCCAACTGAACCAGCCAGGCTCCCTGGCTCACAGAATAAACTCTTAAGCATCAGACATTTTGCAGGATTCTTTTGCTTCGGACAAGCAGCAGGGCTGTAGAACTATTTCAGGCATCCCAAATTGAGGGCTCTGCAAATATTCTGTGGGCGGCTCAGTCCAGTAGACCCACCAGCAGGTGCCACTGGAGGACTCCTGTGGGCCAGGCAGCAGGCCGGTTAGGGGGACCAAGAGCATGTCGGCCATGGCATCTGTTCTCAAGCAGGACTCCCTGAGCTGCTCTCAAGGCTCCACAGTTGTTCCAGCTCCTCCCCACTGCATTAGTTTCTCCTTCCTCTATGAACCTTTACTTTCCTCTCTTTGGGGACTCACTACTCTATTATTTGTTTGTTTTATCGATGCCCACCAGAGCCAGGCTGGTACCCCCCCTGAAGGAAGCCACCAAACAAGTGATGGTAGGACAGCCTCCAACTCTGACTCTCACAGGACAGCTAGGAAAGGGAAGGGATTCCAAGGTTGGGTGTGCCAATCTGGGGAGGTTGGCCCTGGGGACAACAAAGAGATTTTTTTTTAAGATTTTTAAAAATTTATTTGAGGGGGCGCCTGGGTGGCTCAGTGGGTTGAAGCCTCTGCTTTCAGCTCAGGTCATGATCTCAGTGTCCTGGGATCGAGGCCCGCATCGGGCTCTCTGCTCAGCAGGGAGCCTGCTTCCTCCTCTCCTTGTCTCTCTGCCTGCCTCTCTGCCTACTTGTAATCTCTCTCTCTGTGTCAAATGAATAAATAAAATCTTTAAAAAAAAAATTTATTTGAGGGCGCCTGGGTGGCTCAGTGGGTTAAAGCCTCTGCCTTCAGCTCAGGTCATGATCTCTTATTTATTATATGACACAGAGAGAGAGAGATTATAAGTAGGCAGAGAGGAGGAAGCAGGCTCCCCACCGAGCAGAGAGCCCGATGCNGATGCGGCCTCGATCCCAGGATGCTGAGATCATGACCTGAGCCAAAGGCAGAGGCTTTAACCCACTGAGCCACCCAGGCGCCCCTAAAAGATTTTTTTATTTGGGTCTTTTTTTTCTTTTTTTTCGTAGTGTAGTAGGATATAAAAATTGCACCTAATCCTCAATCTTGGTTTCAAATACCATTCTGCCTTTTGGAACCAGGGGCCCTGGCAAAATGGATGATTCTAAGACTGGGACAAGAAATGTGCAAGATAATGTAACCCAACCAACATGAGTTTGCTCCGTGGTGAATCAGAAAATGTACCTGGTTGAGTTGTTGCACAAAAAAACCCTTTTTGGGGCACCTGGGTAGCTCAGTCACTTGGGGGATTGCCCCTCCCTCTGCTTGTACTCTCTCTCTCTCTCTCTCTCTCTCTCTCAAGTAAATAAATGAAATCTTTAAAACAAAAAACAAAAAACCACCCTTTTATTTGTAGCAAATAAGGAGATCACAGGGAATGGCTTCCAAAGCTGTGATTTCCTGAGCAAGGGTGAATGGATTCCTTTTATTTAGGGTTAGGATGAATATTTAGATAAGGAAGCCTTGTCATCTCATGTAGAGACAGGCATAAGGTTGCACATGTCTCTTTTTTTGTCAGAGAGAGAGCACAAGCAGGGGAGCAGCAGGCAGAGGGAGAGGGAGAAACAGGCTCCCCGCTGAGCAGGGAGCCTGATGTGGAACTTGATCCCAGGACCCTGGGATCTTGACCTGAGCTGAAGGCAGACACTTAACCATCTAAGCCACCCAGGCACCCAAGCATATGTCTTTTTTTTTTTTTTAAAGATTTTATTTATTTATTTCACAGAGGGAGAGAGATCACAAGGAGGCAGAGAGGCAGGCAGAGAGAGAGAGGGGGAAGCAGGCTCCCCGCTGAGCAGGGAGCCCCTTGCGGGCCTTGATCCCAGGACCCTGAGATCATGACCTGAGCCGAAAGCAGAGGCTTTAACCCACTGAGCCACCCAGGCGCCCCCAAGCATACGTCTTAAGGAAACACCGTATGTTACGCAAATGAGGCTTGTGCTCCTCCTTGGGCAGAGATTTTAGTATTATAATGGGGTAAAGGTAGTTGTCCATTATTCTACAGGTCACTCCATGGTCCATCTGCACAAACGTGAGTCCAGGGTTAAGTTCAACGTGGTCTGGGTGGTCTAGGTTGGGTAGGGGTCTTGTCAAGGTGGTTGCTGTGGCTTGAGGGGCAGTTTCACTTTCCATTTGCCTGAGTTAAGAGGTAAGCTAGAAACAAGTGTTTAAGGAAAAACATGAGACACAGGTCAGCGAGTACGAGCAGGTGGGCAATAGAGGTTAGGTCTAGGGGTCTAGCTGGTGACAATAAGCCTGGAGCATCTTGTAGAGCCCGAAAGTTAAGGAAGTACTGAAGAAAAACAACAACCCCACAATGCTGGGGGGAGCCAAAGGGACACAGAAGCCAACTGGAAGAGCTCCTAATGGCTAAAACTGGAGCAATCGAAGTAATATGAGTAGTATTGTGTTATAACCCAAAATGTATAGTACATGTCCATGAGTCATACTGATAGAAGCGGTTGAAATGATGAATAAATGGGAAAGAAGGGACAAATCTCGCATGAAGAAGAATTCCAAATAATGTATGTTGCTGGTACGAATGAGCTAAATCTTGCAATTCCTTTTGCATATGAGGCTGCTCCTGAGTTTTATGTTGTAATCTGACCTTTGGGCGTGCTGGGTTTTACCTCTAGTTCAGTATGTGGTTCTTGGTCTTGGCGGTAAGTTAGAAACTCTTTGGGAGCTGCTAAGACCCAAATTAAATTGGACCCCAAACCAATTAAATAAAAATTTCTGGGTATGCAATCCAGAAATCCAGTGAGTCTGAAAATTCCCTGGGTGATTCCCGTGGGCACCCAAGGTTGAGAGCCACAGTTCCCATAGTAGGCCTGAAGCCAGCACTAGTGGCATTGGCTTCCTTTTGCAGGTGCCAGGCTCCAGGGGTCTTAGGCCACGAGGTGATCCCTCAGACACATAAGGCTGAGTGTGGTTAGGAGTACTGTAAACCTCACTGAACATGTGAGAAGCCTGTTCTACCCTCATTACTGCCTTAACTTTCACCTAAGAAATGGTGAGGCTGGGGGGCCTGGGTGGCTCAGTCAGTTGAGCATCTGCCTTTGACTCAGGTGGTGATCCCAGGATCCTGGGATCAAGCCCCACAATTGGACTCTTTGCTTGGCAGAGAGCCTGCTTCTCCCTCTCCCTCTGCCTACTTGTGTGCTCTCTCTGTCAAATAAATCAATAAATAAAAGTCTTTTTTTTTAAAGATTTTATTTATTCGTTTGAGAGAGAGAGCATGAGCAGGAGGAGGGGCAGGTGCAGAGGGAGAAGCAGACTCTCAGCTGAGCTGGGAGCCCGACCTGAGGCTTGATCCCAGGACCTGGAGACCATGACCTGAGCCGAAGACAGCCACTTAACTGACTGAGCCACCCACGCACCTCTATAAATAAAAGTCTTAAAAAAAAAAAAAGATAAATAAAGTACTTGCAGGCCTTTTCAACCAGGGTTCCTCAATTGAATGACAGAAGAGAAGAAAATTATCTGAGGAACTATTCCAGTTCTCCCATGGGTGGTACATAATTAGTAGCATTATACTAGAGAGCTAATGCTTATTATATCTGGGGTGTCTTTCAGATAATAGGGCTTACTTCTCTGATAGAAGACTAAGTATGTATTTCCTACATAGAATCAATCTGCATCAGAATCAGGAAATCAGCATTAGGACCATCCAATCCTCAGATCCCATTCAAGTTTGGCCAAATGTCCTTTAGAACATTAGGATTCATGGGGCATCTGGGTGGCTCAGTGGGTTAAAGCCTCTGCCTTCGGGTCAGGTCATGATCTCAGGGTCCTGGGATCGAGTCCCGCATCGAGCCCCGCATGGGGCTCCCTGCTCAGTGGGGAGCCTGCTAAATCCTCTCTCTGCCTACTTGTGATCTCTCTCTCTCTGTGTCAAATAAATAAATAAATAATCTAAAAAAAAAAAAGAACATTAGGATTTATTTCACACTGGCAATTTGCTTTTTTTTTTAATTTTAAAAAAGATTTTACTTATTTATTTGACAGAGAGAAACACTGCAAGAGAGGGACACACAAACAGGGGGAGCGAGAGAGGGAGAAGCAGGCATCCCGCTGAGGAGGGAGCCTGATGCAGGGCTTGATCCCAGGACCCTGCATCTCCTGCATCGGGACCCTGGGATCATGACCTGAGCAGAAGGCAAACACTTAACAACTGAGCCACCGAGGCGCCCCTGGCAATTTGCTTTTAGTTTTCATGTCTTTTTAATGCCCTTCACTCTGGAACAATCCTTCATTGTTCCCTTAACTTTCATATCCTTGAGAGTTTGGAAGATCACAGTCCAGTTATTCTGTGGCCCCCAGTTTTGGTTTGTCTGCTGTTTCCTCGTGACTAGATGCAGGTTATCACAGAAGCGATACTGTGCATTTCTATCCACACCGAATCAGATGGTATATGATTTCGATTTGTCACGTTACCAGTGATGTTCATCTTGACTGCTTCATGGTGCCTGCTTCTCCCCTGCAAAGCACAGTTTTCCCTTTGAAATTATTAAATATTTAGTGGATACTTTGAAACTCTGTAAATACCCCATTCCTCATTAACTTACTCATTTATTAATACTAGTATAGACGCATGCTTTCCTGTTTTATTTCAACGGGATATGTTTTCTTAATGTCATCTTTTATTTTGGCTGGCTCAAATTGTCCCAGATTTGGTCAGTGGGAGCCCCTTCATGCTAGCTCACGTTCCAAACATTCCTGAGCAAGTCCTTGCTTTCTGGTTTAAAAAGGTGTTCTGGGCTTATCTTGTATGTTCCCTGCTCTGAGTCTGGAATCAGCTATTTCTCTAAAGAACACTGGTTCCTTTTAGAGGAAATGGTATTCCTGGGTGCTATGTGCGCTCATTGCTATTAGGATTCTGCTCTTCCAGGCCCCCTGGACAGTGATGGGAAACACACACACACACACACACACACACACACACACACACACACACACCCTATTTATCCACCTTTCCATCTTGAAAGCCACGAGTTCACACACATACCTATAGCTCCCAAACCAACATCACAGGATTTATGTTATTTTTCTCTCTTCCCATATTTGTAAGTCACTCTTCTGACAGTGAGAAGCCTGGCTCTAATTATCCTTAATATATTTACTTATGGGATCAATCCCCTGGATGCAAACCATCTTCCAGCACTACTCCCACCCCCACGCGAGCACAGATGCCTTCCTCGAACTCACGTGGGCTCCAGCTCCCCAACCAGTCTGTCTCTCCCACGTGGATGCCTTCTTCATCCTGCTCAGGCTCTGAAAACCCGTGCCACACCTCCTCTCTAGGTACATGCCCTCCTCACTCTGCTCAGGGTCTGAGACACCTCCTACCCCCAACCAGGCTGCCCCTCCATGTCTTCTGTAGTGGTTTAAGTATATATGTGCAAATTCTTTGATACTCTTCCCTTCAAAAGGTGTCCCATAAATCCCCTCTCCTTGAGGATCAGTTGGATTTAGTGATCACTTCTAATGAATAAAATATGATGGAAATGATACCGTATGACTTTCTAAGCTAGTTCATTAGGAAAAGAGAACTTCTTCCTGGCTCACTCTCTGGATCGCTGGCTCTCGGGGAAGCCAGTCGCCATGTTATAAGGACACTCAACAGTCCTGTGGACGGAATTACATGTGGATAGGCCCACACGGAAAGAAATCAGCTTGCTAGCGCTGACTTTTCAGGCATGAAGTGAGCCACTGTGGAAACAGATCCTCTAGGCCAGCCAAGAGTTCAGATTACGTCAGCCCTCAGCCAGCAAGGCTGCCAGGCTAGGCCTGAGACATCACAGAACAGAGACAAGCCATGTCTGCTATGCCCTGTCCGAATTCTCGACTCACAGAAACTGTGAGAGAGTAAAAGATGATTGTTCTACCCCACGAGGTTGGGGGGTAATTTCTAGAGCAGCAAGAGATAACTAACGCACTCTCATTATCCTGCTCAGGTTGTGACACCCTCACTGAGCTTCCCCTCTGCAAGGCTGTTCTTACCCTTCTCAGACTCTGACACCTATGGGAGGCCACCATCTTATGTAAACGCCCTCGTGGGGCAGCCCAGGTTCTGACTCACAGGGCCAGGCCACTGTCCTACACAAATGCTCTCCCAACCCTGTTCAGTCACCAATACCCCACTCTATGCCTCCAGTGCTTCTTCCACTCCAGGTACAAATGCCTTCCTTGCTCTGTCCTGCCTAGTGCCTTTAGGATAGAATTTTCCAGAACCTTTAAAGAAGAGTAAAAATAAACAGAAGTGGAAGAGGACTAAGAAGCTATGACTTTGTGCTTCTCAGTCTCCTTCCTTAAATTGTCCAGAGTTCAAAGCAATAGCTTCACCCATAGTCCTGGAATTCCTTGTTTCCTCTATGATGTTTTCAGATGGCAGCCACTAGGACCCCCAGAGCCTTGTCCCATTGGGTATTTCTTTCCAGGCAACCCTAAGCAATAGTTAAATCACTTATTTTGTCACCTACTTGCCATAACCTGCAAGTTCTCATCCCTGAATAATTACTGTTCATTATCTCTTGGTGCATAACATATTACAACTTAGGCTATTGAAACAACACATACGGGGCGCCTGGGTGGCTCAGTGGGTTAAAGCCGCTGCCTTCGGCTCAGGTCATGATCCCAGGGTCCTGGGATCGAGGCCCACATCGGGCTCTCTGCTCAGCGGGGAGCCTGCTTCCTCCTCTCTCCTCTTTCTCTGCCTGCCTCTCTGCCTACTTGTAATTCTCTCTCTCTGTGTCAAATGAATAAATAAAATCTTTAAAAAAAAAAAAAAAAGAAACAACACATACGGGGCGCCTGGGTGGCTCAGTGGGTTAAAGCCTCTGCCTTCAGCTCAGGTCATGATCTCAGGGTCCTGGGATCGAGGCCCTGCTCAGCGGGGAGCCTGCTTCCTCCTCTCTCTCTCTCTGCCTGCCTCTCTGCCTACTTGTGATCTGATCTCTCTGTGTCAAGTAAATAAGTAAAGTCTTTAAAAAAAAAAAAAAAAGAAACAACACATAGGGGGCACCTGGGTGGCTCAGTCATTAAGCATCTGCCTTCGGCTCAGGTCATGATCTCAACATCCTGGGATCGATTGAGCCCCCAATCAGTCTCCCTGCTCTGCGGGAAGCCAGCTTCTCCCTCTCCCGCTTCCCCTGCTTGTGTTCCCTCTCTTGCTGTGTCTCTCTCTATCAAATAAATAAATAAATAAATAAATAAATAAATAAATACAATCTTAAAAAAAGAAAGGAACAACACATACTTATTACCTCCCAGTGTCCGTGGGTCAGGGTCTAGGCACAATGTGTCTGCATCTTCTATGTCAGGGTCTGTCTCAAGGTGGCCATCAAGGTATCAGTCAAAGCTGTGGTCTTATCTGAAGGTTGACTCAGGAGGGATCCATGTTCAGGATCACTCACATGGTTCTTTTTTTTTTTAAGATTTTATTTATTTTTATTTATTTATTTGACAGAGAGAGACACAGCAAGAGGGAACACAAGCAGGGGAAGAGGCAGAGGGAGAAGCAGGCTTTCTGCTGAGCAGGGAGCCCGATGTGGGGCTCAATCCCAGCATACCGGATCATGACCCAAATCAAAGGCAGATGCTTAACGACTGAGCCACACAGGCGCCCCTCACTCACATGGTTCTTGATAGGGTTCAGTTCCTTAAAACTGTTGATCAGTTCCTTGCCATTTGGACCTCTCTAACATGGTAACCAACTTCATTAAAACATGCAAAAATAGAAGGTCATAGAGCAAGATGGAGGTCACAGTCTTTTGTAACTTAATCATCCCATCACTTTTCCAGTATTTGTTAGAAGCAAATCACCAGATCCAGAACACACAATAGTATCAAAAGCAGGAGGGGAAGAGCTTTGGGAACAGTCTTAAAGGCTGCCTTTAACAATTATCTTCAACCCTGTCCAGGGAAGATGACCATTTCCCCTAACTTAAGCAAAAATTATCTCTAGAATATTAGACTTAGAGTTCTAAAAAGTTCTTGATATTCTCAAAACCACTACTAGGCATGAAGTGAACATTTCTTTTTTTTTTTTTTTAAGATTTTATTTATTTATTTCACAGAGGGAGAGAGATCACAAGTAGGCAGAGAGGCAGGCAGAGAGAGAGAGGGGGAAGTGGGCTCCCCACTGAGCAGGGAGCCCGATGCGGGCCTCGATCCCAGGACCCTGAGATCATGACCTGAGCCGAAAGCAGAGGCTTTAACCCACTGAGCCACCCAGGCGCCCAGATTTGGAGATTTTTAAAGAGAATTAAAGGAGAATAGTCTCCCAGAGTACATTGGACACCCCAAAGAGAATCAATATTGGTGGCTCTGTTGCTTCTATGCAGAAGGAACTTCATCAATTTTCTACTGCTGTCTCACACATTATCTCAAAACTTAGTGGCTTAAAACACTGGCAACCATTTTATTATTATTATTTCTCTCGTTTCCTGGTGACTGGGCTCAGCCAGGCAGTTCTCAATGGCATCTCTCATGCAGTTGTAATCAAACCGTGGCTGGGGCCTCAGCTGGCCTTCCCCTGTTGTCTGGGTCTCCTGCCAGCATGGCAGCTGGCTTTTGTGAATTAATGTCCCAAAAGGAGAGAGGCAGGCAGAAAACTGATCTGATTTTGTGACCCAGCCTCAGACGTCAGGGCGCACCACTTCTGTATTCTGCTGGTTAGAAGCAAATTACTTGGGACAGCGTGTATTCGAGGGAAGGGGAATTAGACACCACTCCTGATGGAGATAATCTCCAAGAATTTGTGGGCATATTGTAAAAACCACCACAGGAGTCACGGAAGAGACTGCTCTGAGCTCTGCAAGCAAAGGCTTCCCTGGGGAAATGCCATGACAGCTGAATAACGAGGAGGGGACTCGCCAACTTCAGGAGAGACAGAAGTGGGAATGGGCCCTGGGCGTGCAGTGGTCTAGGGCACGGAGCAGAAGAGTCTGTTCCCTCTGCCCAGTGCTGGACCCATTCCCGGGTGTCCAATGGGTCCACTGCTCAAGTCTGGCCCTACCTGAGCCGTGCAGTCCCACCTGGCAAGCGATGTAGACAGACCTGTTTCCCAACCCAGTCATGCTGCCTACTACCTCTCAAACTTGGATGAGTTACCCCCTATCTCTTTAGGGATTATATTAGTCAGGGTCCTGGCAGAAAACAGATGACACACTCACTGGGGGTAATTTGAGGAGAGTTTGATAAAAAGACTATTTGCAAAGGTGTGAATAAGGTGTAGAGTAACCACTGGGGGATTGTGCAGTACTCCAAGACTGAGGACAAGGCACTGGGAACAAAAGGGCTGTCTGTCACCTGCCCGGGCCTGAGGAACAAAACCTGGAGACACAGAGGCTGTGTGGAGGGCTGCCCTACAGGTGGCGGCACCGTGGGGGGCCGGACAAAGCCGGCCAGTGGGGGGTCTGCGGTGGGAACTGGGGAACAAACATCTCAAGGGCTCTCTCTCCCGCCTGCCGCCTGCTGCCGGAGCTTCCCGCTGGCCAAACCCGACGGGAAGCCGGAGCGCGAGGGAGCCGGCTAATTCTGTCCGGACAGCTCAGCCCCTGCGGGCGCGCAATGGCGGGAGAGGGCGGAAAGCTGACCCGGAGGGCAAACAGAGGACGCCGGGCACAGAGCTCAAATGGGAAAATGAAGACTGCCTGGCCCAGGGAAGACACTCGGTGACCTGAATTCCAAAGCTCTGTTCAAAAGATGTAGAAAAGGTGGTGCGTGCAACTCACGGAGCTTTACGTGGCATAAAAATGGATATGAGTGTGTCCTAACACAAGACGTGTAAAGGTTCATCATTTGTTTTCCCACGGAAGGAGCCTGCTTGGAAGGCCTAGCAAGCCTCTAGCGGCATCTAGTGGAGGTTTAATGCATGGAAAAATGTGAGGATTGGGGATGTCCCCGGCCCGCCAACTGTTGCAAACCTCAGTAATGGTTTCCATCCAAATCGCACGCATCATCTAGGCCTCCTAGAATTTGGCCATCGCCGTTTTAATCACACCTTTCCTGGAACCCATCTAAAGATATAACCGGGCAAAAAGCACCTGCAGAAGATTCAGAATAAATTTCGTAATCATAGTGAGATGTGGTGCTTGACAAAAATGAAAACTGATGGAGAAGAGATATCTCCACTCCCATGATCATTGCACAATAGGCGAGCCACAGAAACAAACGAAGCATCCCTGAATGGGAGAATGGTTAGAGAGGATGTGCTATATCATACGCTGGGATATTTTTCTTTTCTTTTCTTTTCTTTAAAGATTTTATTTATTTATTTGAGATTTTATTTATTTGTCAGAGAGAGAGATTACAAGCAGGCAGAAAGAGAGGGAGAAGCAGGCTCCCTGCCGAGCAGAGAGCCCGATGCGGACCTCGATCCCAGGACCCTGAGACCGTGACCTGAGCCGAGGGCAGAGGCTTTAACCCATTGAGCCACCCAGGCGCCCACGCTGGAATATTTTTCTGACATGAGAAAGAAGGAAACCCTGCCATTTGTGACAATATAGATGGACCTTGGTGACAGTATGCTGAATGAAATAAGTCAGACAGAGAAAGACAAATATTGCATATATCTCTTATGTGTGGAATCTAAAGCAAACAAACAAACAAACAAACTCAAAAAAACAGGGACTGAGGATAGGGAATGGGAGAGTTATTGCTCAAGGGGACATGGGAAGACTCGTAGATAAATGTGTCCTGGAGGTCTAGTGCACAGTACAGTGATTAGAGACAACAAAACTTTATTATGTATTATAAGCATTAAATTCACTAAGAGCTTAGATCTTATTGTTCTCACCACTAGAAGAAATGATAATTCTGTGACATGACAGAGATATTAGCTAACACTACAATGGCAGTGAGATTGCAACATAAATGCATTAAATCAATATGCTGTACACCTTAAACTTACACCATGTTATATGTCAATTATATCTCAATAAAAAAACGAGAATTGATATTTGGCTGTCACTCATCAGCCAACCTCAATGAAGTGCCTGGTTCACTTTTGTCTTTCTCTCTCTCACTGTCTTTAAAGTAGTTTCTTTGCCCAATGTGGGGCTTGAACTCAAGATCCTGAGGTCAAGAGTCATACGCTCTATTGATCGAGCCAGCCAGGTGCCCGGTGTCCCCCCCCCCCTTTTAAATTAAAAATGCAACATAAGGACATGAGTGATTTTTTAAAAAGAAAATCACGTTTAATCCTACACTTTAATAGAGAACCTGGTCGGGCGCTTGGGTGGCTCAGTGGGTTGGGGCCTCTGCCTTCGGCTCAGGTCATGATCTCAGGGTCCTGGGTTTGAGGCCCGCATCGGGCTCCCTGCTCAGCGGGGAGCCTGCTTCCTCCTCTCTCTCTGCCTGCCTCTCTGCCTACTTGTAATCTCTCTCTCTCGCTCTGTGTCAAATAAATAAAATCTTTAAAAAAAAAATAGAGAACCTGGTCTTTCTTTGTGTAACTTCATATTATCATATAGCTATAAGGCCACTTTCTTTCCTTAAGTGTTTTTCAGTAGTTCAGTGGTTAAACAAAGACTTCATGATTATCATTCTTCAACCACTGCATAATAGCCATCGAGAGGAAGTGCTGAAATGTACTTGACATTCCTCTATTGTACGTTTATGTTATTCTAGATTTTTTCTTTTGCTTTTATAAGAAAATGTTGTCACGGACATTTTTATACATTAGAGTTGGTCCTATTTGAGGTTTGGTTTCCCAAAGTTCCTGAAGCAAGATTCCAGGTGTGGGCCTGAAGATGAGACACATGGCATCAACACCAAAGACTGCGTATCTAAGCTAAGTCCTGGAATGTTTGGGAAACGTTCTGCTTTGTTAAAACAAATGTGCTTGCGCCTCAGCAGGACCAGGACGTGGAGTAAAAAGCTCAGATCAGACAGGCTTGGATATGAGTCCTTTGTTTATTGAAGTTATGCATTAAAAAGTAATTATACCACAATGACATACCACTTCATACTTTTTTGGATGACTATTATTTAAAAAATGAAAATGTTGGTGGGGATGTGGAGAATTTGGAACCCTTGTACATTGCTGGTGGAGAAACAAAAAGACGCAATTGCTGTGGAAAACAGTATGGTGGTTTCTCAAAACTGTTAAATATAGAATTACCATATGATCCAGCAATCCCACTTCTGGGCATGTACCCAAAAGAACAGAAAGCAGGAACTCGCTCAGATAACACCATGCTATGAACACCAAAATTCATTGCAGCATTTTCACAACAGCCAAAAGGTATACCCCACCCAAGGGTCCATCAGCAGGTGAATGGATAAGCAAGTTGTGATACATTTATACCATGGAATATTATTCATCCTTAAAAAGGAGATTCTGATACATGCTACAACATGGATGAATCTTGAAAACATTACGCTAAATAAAATAAGCCAGATTAAAAAAACCCCACATAAATATTGTATGATTCCACTTGTGTGAGGTATGTAGAACAGGCAAAAATTACAGACAGAAAATAGAGTGGGGGTGCTAGGGTTGGAGGGAGGGAAGAACGTGGAGGTATTGTGCAATGGGCATGGGTTTCTGTTTGGAATGATGAAGAAGTTCTGGACACAGACAGTGGCGGTGGTTGAACAACATTGTGAATGCTGTTAATGCCACTGAAGTGTATACTTAACAATGGTTAAAAATGATAAAAATTTGTATGATGTATATTTTACCACAATACAAAAGATATGCAGATCCAAATGAAAGAAAAAAATAGCTATAAATCCTTTTATTGAAGTTTTACTGGGGTTTCTCTGCATCCTTGCCAACACTTGTTATTTCTTGCCTTTTTGATAACAGCCAGGTGTAAGGTAGTATCTCATTATCGTTTTGATTTGCCTTTCCTATTGATAAGTGATTGTGAGCATCTTTTCTTTTTTTAAAGATTTTTTTCTTGGGCGCCTGGGTGGCTCAGTGGGTTAAAGCCTCTGCCTTCGGCTCAGGTCATGACCTCAGGGTGGTGGGATCGAGGCCCAGATCGGGCTCCCTGCTCAGTGGGGAGCCTGCTTCCTCCTCTCTCTCTGCCTGCCTCTCTGCCTACTTGTGGTCTCTCTCTATCTGTCAAATAAATAAATAAATCTTTAAAAAAAATTTTTTTTAAAGATTTTATTTATTTATTTGACACAGAGTGAGAGAGAGATTGACCCTGAGGTCATGACCTGAGCCGAAGGCAGAGGCTTTAACCCACTGAGCCACCCAGGCACCCAGATTTTATTTCTTTATTTGAGAGAGAACAAGAATCAGCAGGGGATGGGGCAGAGGGATAGAGGGAGAAGGAGAAGCAGACTCCCTGCTGAGGGCAAAGCCTGGTGTGGGGCTTGATCTCAGGACCCCAAGATCATGACCTGAGCTAAAGTTAGACACTCAACCAACTAAACCACCCAGGTGCCCCGATTTTGGTCATCTTTTCATGTACTTGTTGGTCATCTGTATGTCTTCTTTGGAAAAATGTCTATTCAATTCCTCTGCCCATTTTCTAACCAGATTTTTTTTTTTAAAGATTTTATTTATTTATTTGACACAGAGTGAGAGAGAGAGATTACAAGTAGGCAGAGAGGCAGGCAGAGAGAGAGAGGAGGAAGCAGGCTCCCTGCTGAGCAGAGAGCCCGATATGGGCCTCGATCCCAGGACGCTGAGATCATGACCTGAGCCGAAAGCAGAGGCTTTAACCCACTGAGCCACCCAGGCGCCCCCAGATTGTTTTTTGTTATTGAGTTGTAGAGTTCTTTGTATATTTTTGGGTATTTACCCCTTATCACGGGTTATGTATATATACTAAGATAAAATCATATATATAAATGATTTGGAAGTTTTTACCTTTATTTGGTAAGTTGTCTTTTCATTTTTTAAAAAGTTGTTTGTTTATTTGACAGAGAGAGAGAAAGCACAAAAACAGGGGGAGAGGGAGAAGCAAGTTCCCCACGGAGCAAGGAGACCGATGCGGGGCTCTATCCCAGGACCCCAAGATCATGACCTGAACCAAAGGCAGACTCTTAACTGACTGAGTCACCCAGGTGCCCCTGTCCTTTTGTTCTGTTGATAGTTTCCTTTGCTGTGCAGAAGCTTTTAGTTTGATGTAGTCCAATAGGTTAATTTTGTTTTTGTTGCTTTTGCTTTTGGTGTCAAGTCCAGAAAATGATCACCAGGACCAATATCAAGTTGCCCACCCCTTGTATTTTCTTCCTTGGAGTTCTCTGGTTTCATGCCTTACATTCTTCAATCCATTTTGAGTTAATATTTGTGTATGGTATAATATACTGGGCCAGTTTCCTTCTTTTGCATGTGGCTGTCCAGTTTTCCTAAGACTGTTCATTGAGATAAGGATTTCAGTGAAAGTGTTCCATTAGGGAAGGGATTCCCAGAAATGCTAGTAAGGGTATGGGAAAGTGGGCAGGAAGTCAATACAGGGTATGTTACCAAGCAGGTTACCACTGCAGGCATCCGGAGGTCAGTCTCACTACAGAACTCTGGAAGCCAGTGCAGAACGCCTGCCTCAGTGTTACCCCCCTGAGGTGTGAGGGCACTGGGGTATTTATAGACCAGCTGCTGCCTGTGATTAAGCGGAGTGCTGCTACCTGGAGGGATTAGCTCTCTGTTACCTCTGGACTGTTTTGAAGGCAGAGTGGGTTCCAGCAGCCAGAAAGCCCTGTCAGGCAATTATCTGCAGCTGCTGGCATTCAGAAGTCAGGCCCGCGTGCAATGAAATGATAAAGGTTAAGAGGGGACAGGCAGGGTATTGACAGTGTTTGTTACAAGAAAATACAGGATACCAATGCAGCTCTGCCTGAAGATCCTTGGGGCAGAGAGTACGGCTCCCAGAAAGAACAAAACAAAACAAAGCTCATTGTGAAACATCTAGTTGAAGAGGTGGGAGCGTGTGCTTCTGTCTGTGTGATCCTGGCTAAGCTCTCTTTCCTTTTTGGGGTTCAAGGTACCCATGTAGAAGATTGAGATGATACAATTGGCTTCCTCCCTGACCTGTAGAAAGGCAGCTTAACTCATAAAATGTTCAAAGATTCAGGAGTTGGAATATTTGTTTTCTCCCCAATTGGGAATCCTATTTTTCTTTATTGATCATAACACTAAGAAATATTATAGAAGTCTTTTAAAAATCTAGATGTATAGAGAATAGGACAATTTATTGCTTTTCTTTTTAAAAAAGATTTTATTTATTTATTTGAGAGAGAGAGAGAGAGAGAGAGAGCACAAGTGAGGGGAGGGGGAGAGGAAGAGGGAGAAGCAGGCTCACCGCTGAGCAGGGAGCCCAATATAGGGCTCAATCCCAGGACCCCAGGATCAGGACCTGAGCTGAAAGCAGACACATAACTGACTGAGTCCCCCAGGCACCCCAAGAATAGGAAAACTTAAATCCATCCCAAAGCTAGGCGATCATAGAAGTTTAATGTATAACTTTCCAGGTTTTCAATGTATATATAGATTTGTATGTTTACATTGAAGAACTCATAGAGAACATACTGGTTTTTAAATCTGCTTTCCTTTTTTACTTGACAATATTTTGAGGACATTTGGCATATATCAAGAGGTATGGATTTACTTTATACTTTTTAATAGTCTCGTGGGATATCATATGGTTAACCCATAGTTTTTTTTTTAAAGATTTTGTTTATTTATTTGACACAGAGAGAGAGATCACAAGTAGGCAGAGAGATAGGGAGAGGAGGAAGCAGGCTCCCCGCTGAGCAGAGAGCCCGATGCGGGCCTCGATCCCAGGATGCCGAGATCATGACCTGAGCCGAAAGCAGAGGCCCTAACCACTGAGCCACCCAGGGGCCCGGTTAACCCATAGTTTAACCAATCTACTTTTTTTGGAGGGGGTGTTGTTGCTTCGAACTGTACTGGCAGGTGGGGACAGTCTGTGATGGGTAAAGAAGTGAGGGGTGGACAGCAGCGCTAAGGCTTTTTCTTGGATCCGGGCTGCTCTGACCTCCCAGCTTCTGGCCCCCCTGCTCTAAGGCGCCTCAAAGGGATGGTGACCTCTGAAGACTGGGTGGCTGGCTTGGGCATTGGCACCTCTAGGGTGAGCTTGCCGACAGGGAAGAGATTGGAGGAGACCTGGGTGAGGTCCACAGCAGGGGGCAGTGTGTATTTTCTTTCTTTCTTTCTTTCTTTTTTTTATTACATTAAGTTAGCCACCATACAGTACCTCATTAGTTTTTGATGTAGTGTTCCATGATTCATTAGTTGCGTATAATATACCCAGTGCTCATCACAACATACAGCCTCCTTACTAACCATCACCCAGCTACCCCCAACCCCTCACCCCTTCTGCTCTGAAACACTGTTGGTGGGAATGCAAGCTGGTGCAGCCACTTTGGAAAACAGTATGGAAGTTCCTCAAAAAGTGAAAAATAGAGCTACGCTAAGACCCAGCAATTGCACTACTAGCTAGGTATTTACCCCAAAGATACAGATACAGTGAAAAGAAGGGCCACATGCCCCCCAATGTTCATAGCAGCAATGTCCACAATAGCCAAACTGTGGAAGGAGCCAAGATGCCCTTCAACAGATGGATAAAGACGTAGTTCATACATATGGTGGAATATTACTCAGCCATTACCCACCGTTTGCATGGACATGGATGGAACCAGAGGGGATTACACTAAGTGAAATAAGTCAAGCAAAGAAAGAGAATTGTCATCTGGTTCCACTCATATGTGGAACATAAGGAATAGAACGGAGGACAAAAGGAGAAGGAAGGGAAAACTGAAGGGGGTGGAAATCAAAGAGGGAGACAAACCATGAGAGACTCTGGGCTCCGGGAAATGAACTGAGGGTTTCAGAGGGTAGGGGGGTTGGGGGATGGGATGTGGAGAAAGGGGAACCAGCGTGTATTTTCTAGTGGGGCACTGCGAGATGTAGCCATGCTCCTCCCGCCTCTCTCCGCGCTTGCGGGTGATCGCCAGCACGCAGTCTTGGTCTTGACCGTCAGCTCCTGCGCGCGAAGCGGTGGACCGCCAGGCACACGCGCCAGGGCTCGGTGGTCTGCGGGATCTAGCGCTCGGCTGTAGGCCGGGGGTGCAGGTGCTGGGCGGGAGGGGCTCCGGGTGGGGGCGGCCACCGCGGCGGGGCCCTGGAGCGCGGCCAGCTGCTGTGGACGAGCCACTGCGCGCCCTCCTCCGGCGGCCGGGGCAGCCCGAAGGCCTGGTCCGAGATGCGGCTGTGGGCCGGGTGCTAGCCGCCGACGGGGTCCCAGCAGGAGCGAGAACGGCACTGGGCGCTGGGTCCTGCCGGCTCGGCTCTGCGCGTCTGGCTGAGGCGTGGAGAAGTCCCCATCTACTCTTGAGGGACGTTTATGCTTTTTTCCAGTTTTTCTATAATAAATTTCCTATACTAAATAAAGCGACAACGAAAATCCTTGTACATCTGTCTCTGCTTAGTTGAGCAGATGTTTCCGTAGGATACATTTGGAGAGTTGGAATTGCTTGATCAGAGCATACTCGCTGAAACATTTTGAAACTATTCTTTTTTTTTTTTTTTTTTTTTTAAAGATTTTATTTATTTATTTCACAGAGGGAGAGAGATCACAAGGAGGCAGAGAGGCAGGCAGAGAGGGGGGGGGAAGCAGGCTCCCCGCTGAGCAGGGAGCCCGACGCGGGCCTCGATCCCAGGACCCTGAGATCATGACCTGAGCCGAAAGCAGAGGCTTTAACCCACTGAGCCACCCAGGCGCCCATGAAACTATTCTTAATTGTATCCGATTATAGGCATAGTCATAGAAGGTGAGGGACAGTTTCACCTAACACTGGGCATTTATTAACCTTTTATGAATTGTATTTTTCATGTCTTTTGCCCATTTGCAACTGGGGCATGCATTTTTTAAAATTTGGTTTATGTACGTTCTTTTTGTGTTGAGGATAATACACTACCAAGGTACTGACAAAGTCAACTGAAAGCTCTGATTGATGGGAAGACCAGATACAATATCACTTGCTCTAAATTACATATCTAAAATATATAAAAGAAATCAGAGGTGCCAGGATACACTGCAAAGAAATTAGAAGCATTCTGCAAGACAGATGAGGGATAGAGAGCTTCCCATGTCCCTCAAAAGCCTCTTCTGGGACACATAGCTGCAGATAATAAATCTGTTTGTGGGCGTCACATCATACCTTCTGAAAACTCAATCACCCCTCCTCCAAGGCCAGTTTTCTGTGCATAAAGCTGGAGCATTTCTGCATCTAGTCTAGTCTGCGCTAACTTCTTGTCAGCTTGGGGATGTAATTACTTGCCATCTGACTGCAGTGTGGTACTCCAAAGCCTGGGCCAAGAGCACTTCATGATTCATTGCTGCATGATTCTTTATACTTTGAAAAAGTAATCGATTAGGAACAAATGGACAAAAGCAGCGGGGAGGGTGGGACTGGAAAGGCGTTATCCCCCTTAATACCCATTAGCTATCCTTAGGCATCCTCTTCCCCTCATCATCACTCAAATAATTACATAAAATTTATGTTGTTTCAGTGAAATGTGTATATAAAAGCATCTTTGGAAAACTGCAATTTAACTGAACTGTAATACACCATTTAAATGAAAAGGTTGTGTGTGCTATGCACTTTGCTATGGAAAGCCCCCTGTGCCTGTTCTGGAATCTCCACTGGGTGAAGGGGGATAATCTCTCTAAAAGGTGACCTGGGTTCCCCAGTTGAGCTGGGCAAGCTGGCTCTGGGGCTGGACACTGGTGGAGGGGAGTGTGAGGAGGAGCCCCTTCTCTGGTAAACCCTGGTTGTCTCCAAGTGCAGTATCACCTCTTACCAGCTTCATTTGTAAATGACAAAAGGAGGTGGGGAGGGCGCCTGGGTGGCTCAGTGGGTTAAAGCCTCTGCCTTCGGCTCAGGTCATGATCCCAGGGTCCTGGGATCGAGGCCCACATCGGACTCTCTGCTCAGCAGGGAGCCTGCTTCCTCCTCTCTCCTCTCTCTCTGCCTGACTCTCTGCCTACTTGTAATCTCTCTCTGTGTGTCAAATGAATAAATAAAATCTTTAAAAAAAAAAAAAAAAAGGAGGTGGGGAGTATCTGCTTGAAATGAAACTGTCAGCACTGGCCTGGAGCCCAGAGCACACTTGCTGGTCTCCTGATTCCTATGCGAGGGGGTGGGGGGTGGGGTGGTGGCGGTGGTGGTGGTTGTATAAAAGACACAAGGGCGCCCCCTTCTGGTGGTTGGTGCGTGTGGACCAGGGTCAGACAGAGAGCCCTTGCCAACCATCCAGGATTTGAAGACTAGTCTTACTTTCCAGTCCGTCACTACTTGTGTTTTGTTTTAAGAAGCTCATTTCAGTTCAACTGTCTCAATGTGGATTTCAACACCATGATAAGTTAACTTCTGAATAGGAAATTTGAAAACAGAGTCTTTGTTCCATCTTTAAAATTTTAATGAAGACATATCTACCAGATATTAAATTGTTTCCCTGCTGCAAAGTTCTGCTTATTAAAGTTTACAGACTCCACAGAGTGGAGTCATTCTGTGGCTTCTGAGTAAACTTTTTCATTTTTCAACATGTTTGTGCACATGAAAGACCCCTTCTACACATGCAGTCACTGAGGCCCGAGAGCTGTGGTGTCTGATCCCAGATCCCAGAGCAGTGCTGGGACTGGAAGCTGAGCCCAGAAAAGCACAGTAAGAGGACAGGACGCCAGTAGTCTTCTGATCCTGCCGGGAGCTTGCAGCATTTTCTAGTCGTGGGAACGCAAGGGGCCTCACCACACCTCTGAGCTAAGTGCTTCATGGACACAAAGAACACCCGAGCGTGTTGGTGCTGAAGCCCTGTACACACACGCCCATCCTTCCTCACCTGTGGCATGCACCCCCAGCCCCAGCTCCCTACCTGCCACCCGTTGCTGGGACTCCGTTAACCCCTCGCCCCTTCCCTATATCTGTGTGCTGTGCCCTGGGAGTCAGCACCATCACAGCCAGCCTGTTCTAGAATGGTCAATCCTGCATCAAGGCTCAAGTGCCTCCTCCCTCCTTGAGCCCCACAGCTGGAATGGGTTGTTGAAGCAATTCATTCATTATCCATGTGTCTATCTGTCCCGCCATGGGCTCGCGGGTGGCAGGAGCCATTTCTTGTACTTTTTTGTAACCTCAGTACCCCGCGCATTAGGGCCGGCGTGGTGCTCCCACTCCTTTTTGTGGTCAGTCTCCCCGTGGGCGCCGTTCCTCTCTGAGGAGTCACAGTGCCACCCAGTGGCAGGCGGGATGCACTGAGGTTGCTCGCCGAGGGCCCTTCCGCCCCACCCCCTGCTGGTGAGGGTCCTTACCGCAGGCGCTGAAGGGGACCGAGGGTGACAGGGTGGATCCTCTTGGGCGCAGGGCCTTCCTGTACTCCACAGTCAAGGTCAAAATGGGGGTGGGACGGCGGAGAAGCATGCCCGCCGCCTTTGGGCTCCTTGGGCACAGAGACTTGGCTCCACGCTGCTGTATCTGCAGGCGGGGCAAAGGGTTCTTCTCCCTGTCCTGCTGTCCCTTCTCCCTTCCCAGGCTATTAAAATGTACTCCTGAGGCTCAGCTCAGCCACCGACTTCTTCCCTCCCCGCTCTCATACACGCCCTCACAAATCTGTAGCGTATGCAGCCTGATTCAGATGCCAGCTTTGCACATGATCTGTTTTGAGGCTATAGGCAAGTCACCTAACATGACTGGCCTCAATTTATCTCTAAAATGGGAATAGTAAAACTACCGGCCCCATGGGATTGTGAGGGATAAATGAATCCAGGCAGGTAAAGCACATGCAAGTGTAGCCCCTGTTTGGTTGGTCCGTTTGTTCTTCAGTCAGTTACACCACCTCCGGGCAAGGACTGTGTCTGCTCCATTTTATCCTCGTAGTGCTGGCCTATGGTAGGAACTCAAAAGGTGCTCCACCCGACAAATGCATGGCAACAGTCAGCCTTTGATTTGGGGCTTAGTGAGCAGTGGGTAGCAGGGGAAGTCCCTCTTCCTGGTCCTGGCTGTGGTACTTTCCCAGTACCACCGACGTGTCACACCATCTCTGGGCCTTGAGTAAGTGGACGGGGTCAGGCTGTACTGTTACAAGTCCATTCTGACCCTCCTGGGGGTCCAGGCATTCTGATCTCAAAAGAGGATAGTTTTCCTTCCCTGAACTGCCTCTACCCTCAAGACTTTTTTTTTCCTGATTGGCAAGACTTAGTTACCTGATAAGGCTTCCCTGATCAGGAAAATAGATAAGAGCTGCATTCCAGAGAAGGACTGATTTTGGCTTTGAGAGAGGTAGGACCAACTCTGGGACAAAGGGAAGGGATATTCAGCTTCCCCAGGAAGGATGTATCTGTTATAGGGCGAGCCAGGAGCAGAGACACCTTAGGTCTGGGTTCAGATGGAGGGAAAAAGGGGTGACCCGCATAGCTGGGTCTAGGAGAGAATGGGGCTACCCTGGTGTCGGCACCTTCTGAGCCTGGGTATGGCTTCTCAGATGGGGAGGAACTGATAAGAAACACTATAGCATGGAGCACCTGGATGGCTCAGTGGGTTAAACCTCTGCCTTCCCCTCAGGTCATGATCTCCGGGTCCTGGGTCCTGGGATTGAGCCCTGCATCTGGCTCTCTGCTCAGCAGGGACCCTGCTTTCTCCTCTCTCTCTGTCTGCCTCTCTGCCTACTTGTGATCTGATCTCTCTCTCTCTGTGTCAAGTAAATAAATAAAAATCTTAAAAAAAAAAAAAAGAAACACTATAGCAAATATGACAGATGACTCTCTAGGCAAGGAAGAACGTCATCTCTGATGAAAGGTGCCAAGATCTTGGGGGCCATAGGGGCCCTGAGCAGTTGAAAAATTATGTTAAACAAGCCCATGGTTCATAATATAACATATAGAAAGTAAAAGTCTAAATACATGTGATTTTTCTAATTCTGAATGATTCTTCAAAGCTATCTTATTCATCTAATCTGTTTTTAGACCCATATCTTGAGTTCTTAATTTGTGCCATTATATTTTTTGGCTTCTTTTTTTTTTTAAAGATTTTATTTATTTATTTGACAGAGAGAGAGATCAGATCACAAGTAGTAGGCAGAGAGACAGGCAGAGAGAGAGAGAGAGAAGCAGGCTCCCCGCTGAGCAGGGAGCCTGATGCGGGCCTCGATCCCAGGACCCTGAGATCATGACCTGAGCTGAAGGCAGAGGCTTTAACCCACTGAGCCACCCAGGCGCCTATTTTTTGGCTTCTTAATCTTCAATTTCTGGTTGTTGTTTTTTAAGATTTTGTTTTATTCTATTTTATTTTTTAAAGATTTTATGTATTTATTTGAGAGACAGAGAGAGAGTATGAGCCAGGGGAGGGAGAGGAGGACTCCTGCTGAGCAGGGGACATAGGGATCTATCCCAAGACCCTGAGATCAAGACCTGAACTAATGGCAGATGCTTAACTGACTGAGGCACCCAGGTGACCCAATACTTTATTTTTAAGTAATCTCTCCACCCAACATGGGGCTTGTACTCACAACCTTGAGATCAAGAGTCTCATGCTCTACTGACTGAACCAGCTAGGCACCCCAATTTCTGTTTTGTTCAGTTCCCAATTTTGTATCAAAAATTCAACTTGTAGGGCGCCTGGGTGGCTCAGTGGGTTAAAGCCTCTGCCTTCGGCTCAGGTCATGATCTCAGGGTCCTGGGATCGAGGCCCGCATCGGGCTCTCTGCTCAGCAGGGAACCTGCTTCCTCCTCTCTCTGCCTGCCTGTCTGCCTCCTTGTGATCTCTCTCCCTCTGTGAAATAAATAAATAAAATCTTTAAAAAAAAAAAAAAAAAAAAAAAAAAAAAAAAAAAAAAAAAAAAAAATTTTAAAAAAAAAAAAAAAAAAAAAAAAAAAAAAAAAAAAAAAAAATTCAACTTGTATCCTAATGACCATACTAAGACAGGTTTTTTTTTTTTCCATTTATATCTAATGACTCCACTGTCTGGACCATCAGTTGAAAGTCTATTATCTATTGTTTATGCTAGCTCTTGTTCTTGTTTTGTTTCCTTCTATGTCTGATTATCTTTGATTGTGTGCTGAAAATTGTACTTGCAAAATTTACTGGAGTGAAGTTAAGACTAGGATAATATCATCTTCTTACAGAAAGGGTTTTCATTGACTTTTGCAAATGTGAGGAGCCCTACAAGCAATTCAGAAGCACTTTAAGTATTTTCAGTGCTTGAGATTTTTCTGAATCAACCAGAGTACTTGAAACTGAGCTGAAGCACAGAAGAAAGCTAGTTTATTTTCAGTTTACTCCTACTTCCAGAGTGCAGCCACTCAGGATTACAGTCCTGAGCCTGGAGTAGTTTTCCAGAGTTGACCCTGCCCAAGATTCCAACATACTTGAACTTAGATCCCTCAGCTTTTTAGCCACCTCTGCTGATTGCAAAAGTGGCCCCCAAACTGAGCTCTCCTCTCTGGATTTTCACCTTTTCTGAGCAATTTTCTCTTGACAATAATGGGCAAGGTTACCTTGCTACTTGTTAGCTTTTTTCCTGTTTTTAGGAGAAAGCTTTTTATATTTTGTATGAATTATTTTAGTCGTCTTCAGTAGGAGGTTAGTTCTGAATTATTTAGTTCACTATTTCTGAAAGTGAGAGTTCCTTACTTGGTTTAAAATTGTGTAATAGCGGGCGCCTGGGTGGCTCAGTGGGTTAATGCCTCTGCTTTCGGCTCAGGTCATGATCTCAGGGTCCTGGGATCAAATCTTAAAAAAAAAATAAAATTGTGTAATAGCTTGGTACTCTTTAGAGGACTGGCCTGCCTCTCTGCCTCCTTGTGATCTCTCTCCCTCTGTGAAATAAATAAATAAAATCTTAAAAAAAAAATAAAATTGTGTAATAGCTTGGTACTCTTTAGAGGACTGAGGAATACAAGAAGACTAATAGCACAGATGATCTGCAATCATAGATACCAAAATACAGTGTTTTAAAAAAATTTTAATTTAATACCAGTGTAATTAACATATAGTGTTATATTAGTTTCAGGTGTACAATATGGCAATTCAACAATTCTAGGGGCGCCTGGGTGGCTCAGGTCATGATCCCAGGGTTCTGGGATTGAGCCCCGCACTGGGCTCCTTGCTCAGCGGGGAGCCTGCTTCTCCCTCTGTCCCTCCCCTTGCTCACACTCTCTCTCTCTCTCTCTCATCTGAAATAAATACATAAAACCTTAAAAAGAAACTAATTGGGCGCCTGGGTGGCTCAGTGGGTTAAGCCTCTGCCTTCTGCTCAGGTCATGATCTCAGGGTCCTGGGATCAAGCCCCGCATCTGGCTCCCTGCTCAGCGGGGAGCCTGCTTCCCCCTCTCTCTCTGCCTGCCTCTCTGCCTACTTGTGATCTCTCTCTCTCTGTCAAATAAATAAATTAAAAATCTTAAAAAAAGAAACTTATATAAAAAAAAATTCTATACATTACTCAGTGCTCATCATAATAAGTGTCCTCTTAATTCCCTTCACCTATTTCCCCCATCCCCCCCACCTCCCCTCTGGGAACCATCAGTTTGTTCTCTACAGTTAAGTGTCTGTTTTTTTGGTTTGTCTTTTTTTTCTTTGTTTGTCAAAATAAAATGATTTTGAGTACTTTTCTTATAATTCAGTACTATGACTGGCACTGAAAATTACATATAAACATTTGCTCCAGAATTTCTCATCTTAGATAGCTGGTCTATGGAAATTTTATTATTTTTTTTTTTTAAAGATTTTTTTTTTTATTTATTCATTTGACACAGAGAGAGAGAGATTACAAGTAGGCAGAGAGGTAGGCAGAGAGAGAGGAGAGAGGAGGAAGCAGGCTCCCTGCTGAGCAGAGAGCCCGATGTGGGCCTCGATCCCAGGACCCTGGGATCATGTGGAAATTTTAATCATGGCTGTTTGAAATTATTCATTTATGAGGAAATTTATAATAGAATTATTGATAATTAATAGAGAAGTAGTTAAACAAGTTATGCTGCTTCCATAGGATAGGATATTGTGCAACCACTAATAAAGTAGGGTAATACCTAAAGGCACCGACAACTAGTCACAACATATGAGAAGTGAAACTAGTCAGTCACAACATGATCCCCTTTTTTTTACCATGATCCCTTTTTATATATTTACATGTACTAGAAATATCACTGAAAAAAAATTTTTTTTAAGATTTTATTTATTTGTTTGACAAACAGGGAGAGCAGAAGGCAGAGAGAGAGGGAGAAGCAGGCTCCCCGCTGAGCAAGGACTCCGATGCAGGACTTGATCCCAGGATCCTGGGATCATGACCTGAGCCAAAGGCAGATGCTTAACTGACTGGGCCACCCAGGTGCCCCATCACTGAAAATGTATTCACTAAAATGGTAATAGTAGTTATGTTGGGGTGGTGAGATGACTAGTGAATTTTCCCACCAGTTTTGGCTTTTTTATATTTTGTAATTTCCTAAAATGAACATTTATTATTTTTGTAACAAAAGTTGAATTATAAAATAAAATACAATAAATAAAATCAGATGTTTTTATTATGTTGTATTGAAAGTTTTATCTACACAAATAACACACAATTCAGATTTAAGCAGTCTTTGTGAATATCTAGTACATGTCAGCTTCTTTCATACATATATTTTCACTAATGCTTGTAAATGCCCAGGAGTCAATCACAAATGCAGTAAATGTAGGGGTGAAGCAGTCTGAGCTCCGTTCAAAAAGAAATCAAGGGCGCCTGGGTGGCTCAGTGGGTTAAAGCCTCTGCCTTCAGCTCAGGTCATGATCTCAGCGTCCTGGGATCAAGGCCCGCATTGGGCTCTCTGCTCAGCAGGGAGCCTGCTTCCTCCTCTCTGCCTGCCTCTCTGCCTACTTGTGATCTGATCTTTCTCTGTGTCAAATAAATAAATAAAATCTTTAAAAAATAAAACAAAACGAAAAATAAAACAAAAAGAAATCAAGTGAAGAGGTTGACTGATGCAAAATAAATAGTATGATTTTCATAGTCAGCAAATGTCTCCAATATATTAAAGACCAGGTAATGGACACTGTAGTTTACCCTAGTAGAAGAGATGTTGAATTATAAAAATTATATAAATACTGCAAAAATGGAAAATATGAGAATAGAAAAATAACGGCAATATTCCTATACTCTACTGCAGCAACAGTTAACATTAGAATACGCAGGCATTTGGATTATTGATTCCAACCACCTGCTCTCTTCCCTGTGTGAGGATTGTATGTGTAATCTGTAGTATCTTCCCGAAGGTAGAGTGTACTTCCCTAACCTATTGTCAATATGACTGCTTTGGACAGTGGAACATGAGCAGGAGTAATAGATACCACAGTGAAGCAGAAACTTTAAGAGCCATTAGATGATTCAGCTCTGTCTCTTGCTTGTTTCCCGTGGTGGTAAAAATGGCATATCCTCAATAGGGGCTGATCCTTCAGGTTGGTTCTGGAATGAGAAGATACATGAAGCAGACCCATCATAGATGCCAACATGCAATGTAAATGAGAAATGCAATTATTGTAAGTCACTGAGATTAGGGGAGGGGGAGTGTTTGTTGCCACTCCAAAACTAACTAACACATTATTTCCTCAAAAATACAATAGCAACTCTCTGAACTGAACTGTACTTTTTAAAAGATTTTTAATTTATTTTATTATTTTATTTTATTTGAGAGAGAGAGAGCAAGAGTGGGAGGGAAGGGCAGAGGGAGAGGTTGAGAGGGCATCTTAAGCAGGCTCCATGCCCTGCATGGAGCTCGATGAGGGTCTTGATCTCATGACCCTGAGATCATGACCTGAGTTGAAATCAAGAGTCAGACTTTTTTTTTTTTAAAGATTTTATTTATTTGACAGACAGAGAGATCACAAGTAGGCAGAGAGGCAGGCAGAGAGAGAGAGGAGGAAGCAGGCTCCCTGCTGAGCAGAGAGCCCAATGCAGGGCTCGATCCCAGGACCCTGAGATCATGACCTGAGCTGAAGGCAGAGGTTTTAACCCACTGAGCCACCCAGGTGCCCCAAGAGTCAGACTCTTAACCAACTGAGTTACCCATGAGTCCCAGGATCTTTTTCTTTCTTCCTTTCTTTCTTCCTTTCTTTCTTTCTTTCTTTCTTTCTTTCTTTCTTTCTTTCTTTCTTTCTTCTTTCTTTTTTCCTTTCTTTAGTTATTTGACAGAGATAGAGTATAAGCAGGGGGAGCAGCAGAGGGAGAGGGAGAAGCAGGCTCCCCACTGAGCAGGTACCCCAATACAGGGTTCAATCCCAGGACTCTGGGATCATGACCTGAGCCAAAGGCAGATATTTAACTTACTGAGCCACCCAGGTGCCCCACATTTCTTATTTTTAAGTAATCCCTACACCCACTGTGAGGCTTGAACTTACAACCCCAAGATCTAGTCACATGCTCCACTGATTGAGCCAGCCAGGTGCCCCTTACTGAACTGAACTGAACTGACTTTCTAGATTGACATGTGTTCTCTTTTCCTTCTTAAACACACACACACACACACACACACACACACACACACACACACACACACACTGAATATCCAAGGCTGGTGGGTCACTCTCCAGCATGAGCTCAACTTTGCCTCATTAACCAACCAAGCAATCCAAATCAAGATAGAGGAGAAGGCTGTCATATAAACTAGTTTGAGGTTCTGAAGTGGTTGGCTGTGACTCAGTGTCACATAGCTGTCAGGAGAGAGCCAAAGACCAAATTCCAGCTTTACCATGTGGTAAGTAGCAACCTTGGTCAAATTACTAACACAGATACCAATATCGAGAGTTACTCATTTTCTTTTTTTTTTTTTTTTTTTTTTTTTTAAAGATTTTATTTATTCATTTGACACACAGAGAGAGATTACAAGTAGGCAGAGAGGCAGGCAGAGAGAGAGGAGAGAGGAGGAAGCAGGCTCCCTGCTGAGCAGAGAGCCCGATGTGGGCCTCGATCCCAGGACCCTGGGATCATGACCTGAGCCGAAGGCAGCGGCTTTAACCCACTGAGCCACCCAGGCGCCCCAGAGAGTTACTCATTTTCAAAGACTCTTTCAGAGAAGAGTAAATAGAAATCTAGTCCCAAGTCAACTCTCCCAGGGTCATTAGCACCAAGATGGCCCCCAGGACAATGTCTTCCATTAAGACTGAGTGTGTTCTGTCAAAGAGCTGCCGGGGGGCGTGGCGCCTGGGGGAGGGGGAGGAGGCGTCCGACTCTCCGCTCTTCGTAGATATTCCTGCAAAAAAAGGTTTGCCAGTGGTATCTGCTCAGCATGTGAGCGCAGCAAGTGACCGTGAATGTCCCTGCCAGCTCTGTGGCCCTTTGCCAGTCGGGAGGCTACGCTGCTACCATTGGAACAAAGGTCTATGCTTTGAACTGGGAAAATCAGTCAGCGGTCGTCCTGGCCACAGTAGGTAAAGACAAGAGAAGCAATAATGGGCAGTTGGCTCCCTCTAAGAAGGAGCTGGCACCACAGCTGAGGAGCCCTGACCATTCTGGAGCGGCACCAGGGGTCCCTATACTCCCTCTTTCCTGACCATGGCATGGAAAAGTACTTTGACTGGGTGGACATCTCCCGTGGTATGGATTGGCCCCTGGAACAGAGTATCTTCTATGACATTGACAGCCTCTCCTGCTCTGTGGGTGCCTTTGACTAGGACCTGCAGACAGGAAAGATCTACTGTAGACGTGTTCACAAGCTGGAGAAGGAGAGAGAACCCCAGAGGGAATGTGCACTGATGCTGAGGGGGAGCTCTGGGTGGCCTGTTGCAATGGAGAATGAGTGATTCGTTTAGATCCGGAGACGGGGAAAGACATCAAACTGTGAAGTTACCTGTTGATAAAACAACTTTATTTTTCTTCAGAGGGAAGGACTATTCTGAAATGTCTGTGACCTGTGCCCAGGATGGAAGGGACCCCAGGGTCTTCTGCCGTAGGCTGAAGCTAGTGGAATTTTCAAGATACCTGGTCGGGGGGGTCAAAGGATTTCCTCCCTATTGCTAAGCAGGATGAGTGGCAGGCCTTCTTTCCTACTGGAGGAAATTTTTTTTTTTTTAAGATTTTGTTTATTTATTTGAGAGAGAGCACAGCAGGGGGCATGGCAGAGGGAGAGAGAGAAGCAGACTCCCTGCTGAGCAGGGAGCCCGATGTGGGGCTCAATCCCAGGACCCAGGATCATGACCTGAGCTGAAGGTAGATGCCTAACTGACTGAGCCACCCAGGCACCCCTGAGGAACTTTTGAAGGTGTGTAGAAAATTCTAGAGCTAAAATTTCAATCTAGTTATAAAAAAATAAAGAAATATTATTAGCAGAGTTCAATTTTTATTTTTATTTTTTTATTTTTATTTTTTTTAAAGATTTTATTTATTTATTTGACACAGAGAGAGAGATTACAAGTAGGCAGAAAGGCAGGCAGAGAGACAGGGAGAGGAGGAAGCAGGCTCCCTGCTGAGCAGAGAGCCCGATGCGGGCCTCCATCCCAGGACGCTGAGATCATGACCTGAGCCGAAGGCAGAGGCTTTAACCCACTGAGCCACCCAGGCGCCCGAGTTCAATTTTTATTTACAATTTTTTTTATTTGCTTGACAGAGAGTGAGATCACAAGTAGGCAGAGAGGCAGGCAGAGAGAGAGGAGGAAGCAGGCTCCCCGCTGAGCAGGGAGCCCTATGCGGACCTCGATCCCAGGACCCTGAGATCATGACCAGAGCTGAAGGCAGAGGCTTTAAGCCACTGAGCCACCCAGGCGCCCTACAATTTTTTTTGAATGATTTTATTTATTTGTCAGAGAGAGCAAGATACAGAGCACAAGCAGGAGGAGCAGTAGGCAGAGGGAGAAGCAGACTCCCTGGCTGAGCGGGGAGCCTGATGTGGGACTCGATCCCAGGACCCCCGGACCATGACCTGAGCTGAACGCAAACATTTAACTGACTGAGCTACCCAGGTGTTCCTATTGAAAATTTTTAAATGGTAGAGCATTTTAGTAAGGGGTGACAGGTGGTTTTGATAACACACAACAACACCTTCTGCCAAGATATTATAAAAATGTAAACAATTGGTCAACTGTCAACCAGTCTCTTGATATTTTGCAATTGCTAGAAGGGGCGGGCAAGGGACCATATCTGTTCTGCATTCCATACTTATTATACATACCTAAAGCTTCAAAAAACTAATAAATAATGGCCTAGTTAAAAAAATAATAGTCTAGTCCTTAAAAGCCTCTCATATTATAGGATATTCTCTAAATTACCTCAGTTTGAAAAACGAACTTTTAAAAACATTTTATTTTTTTAAATGGAGGATGTCATACTTAAAAATAGAGAAATTAGTATAATCATCTCTCAAGTACTCCTCACACACCTTGACCAATTATTAATTGTGACCAATCTTGTTTCCTCTTTACTCTCCGCCCCCATCCCCACTTCCTCTCCGTTTCCTCCTAACCTCTGCTGCTGGATTATTTTAAATTAAGTTCTTTTTTTTTTTTAAAGATTTTATTTATTTATTTGACACAGAGAGAGATCACAACCAGGTGAAGAGGCAGGCAGAGAGAGAGGAGGAAGCAGACTCCCTGCCGATGTGGGGCTCGATCCCAGGACCCTGAGATCATGACCTGAGCCAAAGGCAGAGGCTTAAGCCACTGAGCCACCCAGGCACCCCTTAAATTAAGTTCTGACATTATGTATCTAGAAGAAAAGGACTCTTTTTTTTTTTAAGTTTTTACTTATTTAAGTAATCTCTACACTTCACATGGGGCTTGAACTCACCACCCTGAGATCAAGAGTCACATGCTCTTCTGACTGAACCAGCCAGGCATCCCAGAAAAGGACGCTTTTAACACGAACACCATACCATCATCTCATCTTTGTTTTTTTTTTTTTTTTTTTTTTTTTTTAAGATTTTATTTATTTATTTGACACAGAGAGAGAGATTACAAGTAGGTAGAGAGGCAGGCAGAGAGACAGGGAGAGAAGGAAGCAGGCTCCCTGCTGAGCAGAGAGCCCGATGCGGGCCTCGATCCCAGGACGCTGAGATCATGACCTGAGCCGAAAGCAGAGGCTTTAACCCACTGAGCCACCCAGGCGCCCCATCATCTCATCTTTGAAAAAAACAATCATTTGCTTAGAACATCTAGTATCCAGTTGTGGATCAAATTTCCCTGATTGTCCCCAAATGTTTGTTTTAGTCACACATTATGTTCTGTCGACAGGCCTCTTACATTTCTCTTACTCTCTAGAAGTTCCCCTCCTTTTTTTTTTTTTTTTTTTAGCCTAAGCAACCAGAATGGATCCTTTGTCCATTACCTAGTCGGTTGTGAGCATGTCCCAAGTCCCAGGGTCATCTGCTTTTCCCACCCTTTAGTAGACAGAGCTTTGGACAGTCCCTTGGCTTTAGAGCAGCTTCACACCTCCACAGAGTGGCTGATGGGCTCCGCATTTCCACCTACGATAAGTGCACGGCATGAAAACTGATTTCCTTGAGATCTTCCTGATGGTAGGTAGGGAATTGGAATTCTCGAGGCTTTTTGGTTTTGTTCTCAAGAAATGAGTTTTTCAGGAAACCTGTTGGATGACTCACCAACAGACTCTAGGGGACATAAAAACACTGGGGTTGTTTCACAACATGTGGAATGGACAAAAGAAACATTGACAGATTGAGATATTACTTTATAAAATATGCATTTAAAATATGGATAGCTAAGTTAATAAACTAGATAAACACAGACATAACTATTTCTTCTACATCTCAAAAATTTTGGGGGGCACTTGGGTGGCTGAGTCATTGGGCATCTGATTTTGGCTCAGGTCATGATCTTAGGGTCCTGGGATCGAGTCCCACATTGGGCTCCTTGCTCAGCAGGGAGCCTGTGTCTGCCTCTGCCTCCTGTTTTCCGTGCTTGTATTCCTTCTCTCATGATCTCTGTCATATAAATAAATGGGATCTTTAAAATTAAAAATTAAAAACTTGTCTTTATAAAAAAAAGCTTTACATTTTCACGATGAACAAAAGTTGGAAAAATTGAGATATTTTGATAAGGAGTTGCCACATTTTGGGTTATATATGGTGTTTTTTCAGTTACAAAAGGAGACTCGTTTCCTGAGACGACTCTGACTCCCGTTGTCCTTCTACATTTTATTTATTTTTACTTGGTGAAATCAGTCCTCTTTCCATTTTTCTTGATTAGGTTTCCCACTTCGAGCACAAAGAGAGCCTTCCGAATTCGCTCTGGATTTGGTCCTGGGTTATTGACCCTCCTCAGGTACCTCTGGCTGTGCCCCCCTTTTACCTGAGGTTCTGCTGGCTTCTCGCTGATATGCTTCCCCTAGTTTTATACACACTCCATGACACATGGGAGTGATTGCTCGAGCGCAGGAGACAAGGCAAACACAGCTCCAACGACCTCCAACCTTGGGAGGCGGGGAGTTAATGTCCCTTGGCCGGGAAGGGTAATCCAGTGGCTTCTACTTGGCAGTTCCTATGATGATAGACTTACTCCTTAAGCCCACAGCAGGTCCGTGGCAGTCAGGCCATCCGTTCCAACTACACATTCAGAAATCGGGGACATAATCCCGATGATTGCTGCTTCACAGGGCCTGTTGTCGCCTCTGATGCTGGTAAGGCCCTGACTGGTGGGCCAAATTGGTGGTCTGAGTATCAAGGAATGAGTTCCATCTTAGACGGAGGGTCAATGGTAACTGAAAGTTTGGGGAGATGGATTCCTCTTTACCTGGTGCAGTTACCTGACAAAATCACCACAGGTTGCTTGGTGAAAGACTGGGAGGAAGGTGTAGAGTATACAGTTGCACTGTGAAAGTTGGTCAGGGGCTTCTTAAGTCTGGAAAGTGTCCCATCTGGGGCTGCAACTCTAGTGAAGTTGGGCCTCTAGTCACCAGACCTAGAGCACGTGTATCGTTCATATGCAGTTGGATGATGCTTTGATCAAATATTTCCTTAGGGAACCTGGTTGTACTTCTTGTCCCCCTTATGGTTGGGTAAGAAACTACCTGGCTACTTCTGGCCAATCAGGTCTTCTCAGAGGATGTGTGCCACTTCAGGACCAGAGCATCTAATTGCCAATTTGTCACCTTCCAGAACAATCCATCTGCTTGTGAGTCTGGTCGTGTTCAAGATCATGACTGCTCCAGCAGCCTAGATTCCAGAGCGAGAAAGTCAAGTGAAAGGGGCCCAGCAACCAGCAATACACATGCAGCCTGGACAAGGAAGAAAGCTTTGTTATTTTATGTCATTAAGATTTTGACATAATCTAGCATAGTTTGTTTTGGGGTTTTTGTTGTTGTTGTTGTTACTCAAAAAAGCTTCATTTTTAAATTTAGCTTTCTGACTCAGAGCTTGTGTCTTCAACACTTTCACAGTGATTTTCTGCTTCTCAGGGAGGAAAGCATGCTCGATCCTGTCACACACGCACTTAGCACGTGAGGAGCCACTCTAGGCCCTGCTGATGTGTTTTTTGTTTTAGACAAGCTCATAAGAGCTGTAGGTCTCGCAGCACAAACTCCTCAAAGTTGGACTGGGCACACGCCACATAAAGATTTTGGTGCTTTCCCAACCTTCCTGGTATGAAGGTAAATGATTCTATTACCAGGACTTCAGGACAGCCTACTTTTGTCAGAGACTGTCTTGTAGGACAGCTTATGGTGGTATGTCAAACATTGGACCATTCTGAATACCTATAGACGCCGTCCCCAGAAGAGAGTTAGCATACTTTGATTGACACGGAAACTGAAGCTGAGAGATGAAGTGTGCCTTAACAAAAACCTGATTTCTGTGGCCTTGACTTAGGAGTTAACTGATGGAGCAAGAAAGCTGATTTTTTTTTTTTAGATTTTATTTATTTATTTGACACAGAGAGAGATCCCAGGACCCTGAGATCATGACCTGAGCCGAAGGCAGAGGCTTTAACCCACAGAGCCACCCCAGCATCCCTAGAAAGCTGATTTGGGAAGCTGTTCCACATTGACGCAATTGAGACAACCATCACCTACAATTACTTGGAAGGTAGATCATGAACCTAGTAAGCTTGTGAGCTGGTAAGCTTATAGCTCCAGAAGAGTCTAAAAAACCAAATGTTAGTAGTTTGTGTTGGTTGGTATTGACTGCATATGGCAAGATACTTCAAGAAAGAGATGTACTGGGATGCCTGGGTGGCTCAGTTGGTTAAAAGTCTGCCTTCAGCTCAGGTCATGATCCCAGGGTGGTGAGATGGAGTCCCACATCGGGCTCCCTGCTCACTGGGGAGCCTGCTTCTCTCTCTCCCTCTGCCTTCTGTGTGTGCTCCCTCTCTCTCTAGCTCTTACTCTCACTCAAGTAAATAAATAAAATCTTAAAAAAAAAGGAAAGAGACATACTAAGGAAATAATGGACTATTTTATTGTCATCAGGATGGAAGGGAATAGAGAGGGCTTAGCCATCTTGCTTCCATCCTGAGGCCTCTCTCTTTGGCTTGTAGATGGACCATCATCTCCCCTTTATTTTCTTTCTTTCTTTTTTTCTTTTTTTTAAGATTTTATTTATTTGACAGAGAGAGACACAGTGAGAGAGGAAACACAAGCAGGGGGAGTGGGAGAGGGAGAAGCAGGCTTCCCGCTGGAGCTGAGAGCCTGACGTGGGGCTTGATCCCAAGACCTTGGGATCATGAGCTGAACCGAAGGCAGAGGCTTAACCCACTGAGCCACCCAGGCGCCCTCCCCTTTGTTTTCATGAGGCCTTTCCTCTGTGTGTGTTTGTGTCCTAATTGTGTCTTCTTATATAAACATTAGTCATACTGGACTAGAGTCTGCCCCGATGACCTCATTTACCCTTAATTACATCTGTCTCTCTTTTTAAAAAATATTTATTTATTTATTTATTTATTTATTTATTTATTTTAGAGGAAAGAGAGAGAGAGCACAATGAGCAGGGGAAGGGGCAGAGAGAGAGAGGGGGAGAGAGAATCTCAAGCAGACTTCCCACTGAGCACAAAGCCCAACGTGGGGCTCAATCTCACAAACCTGAGATCATGTCCTGAGCTGAAATCAAGCTGGGCATCTGGATGGCTTGGTCATTAAGCATCTGTCTTCGACTCAGGTCATGATCCCAGGGTTCTGGGATCAAGTCTCACGTTGGGCTCCCTCCTGGGTGGGAAGCCTGCTTCTCCCTCTCCCACCAACCCTGCTTGTGTTCCCTCTCTTGCTGTATCTCTCTCTGTCAAATAAATAAATAAAATCTTAAAAAAAAAAGAGTTGTATGCTTAACTGACTGAGCCACCCAGGTTCCCCTTAATTATCTCTTTAAAGACACTATGTCCAGGGTGCCTGGCTGGCTCAGTTGGAGGAACATGTGACTCTTAAGTCTCAGGGTTGTGAGTTTGAGCCCCATGTTGGGTAGAGAGATTACTTAAATAAATAAAATTTAAAAAAAAAAAGACCCTGTCTCCAAATAGTCTGAGGTCCTGGGGGTTAGGACTTAAACATATGAATTTGGGGTGGGGGTGGCACAATTCTGCCCACAATACCCTCCCACCAAGCTTGATGGGTTCAAGGTAACTGGGATTAAACAGGTAGATGGAGATGAGAAGAAAGAACTTCGGGAATGCAATTGCAAATAAAGTTGATTGGAATCAAATTGTTTAGAATGATAATAAAATGTCATTCCCTATCTATGCTAGTACTCCTTGCCTTAAAGTCTAATCTGATAATAGTATAGCCCCATCAGATTTTTATGATTGGTGTTTTTATTATGTATTTATTCATTAATTTGAGAGGGGGAGGGAGCAGAAGGAAAGGGAGGGAGAGAATCTTAAGCAGGCTTCATACCCAGCATGGAGCCCAGCATGGGCTCATGAGATCATGACCTGAGCCAAAATCAAGAGTCAGACACTTAACCAAATGAGCCACCCAGGCACCTCTTTCCTTTCCTTTTTCCTTTCCTTTCCCTTTTCCTTTCCTTTCCTTTCCTTTCCTTCCTTTCTTTCCTTTTTCTTTTCTTTTACTTTTCTTTTTCTTTTCTTTTTTTTCCTCCTCTTTCTTTCTTTCTTTCCTCTTTCTCTCTCTCTCTCTCTCTCTCTCTCTCTCTCTCTCCAAAGCAGGCTCCATGCCCAATGTGGGGTTTGAATTCACGATCCTGAGATTGAGACTCACATGCTTTACTGACTGAGCCAGCCAGGCACTCCTTACCCTTTGCCTTCTAAATTAATTTGATTTGATAATTTTTATTTGTGTATTTTTTATATGGTTGAGGTTAAGTACTCCATCTTGCTATTTATTATTTGTCCTGTTTATTCTTTGTATCACCTCTCTTGGCTTCTTTTGGGTCAACTGAACATTTTTTAAAAAAATATTTTATTTATTTATTTATTTATTTGAGAGAGAGAGAGAGAGAGAGAGTGCTCAAGTGCTTGAGCAGCAGAAGCGGCAGAGAAGGAGAGAACCTCAAGTCAGCTCCGAGCCAAGCTTGGAGTCTATCCTGGGGCTTGACCCCAGGACCCTGAAGTCACGACCTGAGCCAAAACCAAGAGCTGGACACTCAGCCAACTGAGCCACCCACGTGACGCACCGAGCATATTTTTTAGTATTATATTTCATCTCCTTTTTGGCATTTTACCTAGAGCACTTTGTACTATATTTTAGTAGTTGCTCTAAAGATTATAATATGCAAACTTCATCTATCAAGTCACTGAAATTCTGCAATACAGTATTTTGGATACCGTTTATGTTTAGTTTTGGAGTTTGCATTTGGTTTCCTTTTTAGATTTTCTACCCCACTTCTGAAATTCCCATCTCTTCTCCTTTTATGTTTAACTTTTCCATACATTCTTCAAAGTATTTAGGATATTTATTTTTAAATCCATGTCTCCTAGTTTCAACATCTGTATTATCTGCATGCTCCCCGTGACCATTTCCCTGTATATTATGAGTCACATTTACCCACTTTTCAGTATGGCCAGCAAATTCTTCCTGGCTTCTGAATGTTGTGGTTGATGCAATTCAGAGACTCTAGATTTCATTAGCTTCCACTTACAAATGTCAAGTTTTGTTCTTGAAGAAACCACAGGCAGATCATTTTGAGCCTAGGAAGGCTTGGTTTTTGGCTTTTTAGAGTGGGTCTATTTCAATTTTGCCCTTTGTCCTAGGGTGTAGTCCTTGGTTCCAGGAAGTGGGACCTTCTGGGGTTTCATTTTCTTTTTTTTTTAAAGATTTTATTAATTTATTTGACAGAGAAAGAGACATCACAAGCAGGGTGAGAGGCAGGCAGAGAGAGAGGAGGAAGCAGGCTCCCCACCAAGCAGAGAGCCTGATGCGGGGGCCTGATCCCAGGACCCTGAGATCATGACCTGAGCTGAAGGCAGAGGCTTTAACCTATTGAGCCACCCAGGCACCCGACCTTCTGGGGTTTCAAAGCCAGACGGTTTACCAGACTTTTCTAAGTTCACAGGATTTGAGGTCCAATTTTTTTGTTTCTCTAGCATTGGACGACAGTTGAAATTTCCGCTGAGCTTGTGCCTTCCCCTGGCCTCCTTGGAGTCCTGCCCTGCACATGTACAGTCAGGAGTCAGCCAAGGGTTTGGGAGGAGCTTGTACACAGATCTTGGGGTTCTCCCTCTGGTGTGCCCTTCTTTCTGGGGTTTACCCCTTTAATGTTAGATGTTCTAGGCCCTGACCTCTGATTCCTCAGCCACATATGTTGGCTTCTTTCTGCTTGAGATCTGTCCCTACCCCCTCCTTACCCACACCTGTTCTACCCCAGCACCCCCCACCCCACTGCAAAGACTGAGTGACCTGCTAGAAAAGCTGAATAAATGGGGCTCTCACTTCACATTCTTCCCTTTTCAAAGATCATATCCTCTCCAGTTTCTGCCTATTTTTGTTTGCTCTCAAACGCTTTCAGACAGTTGCTTTTAAAAAATATTTTGTCCAGAATTTAGAATTGCTATCAGTGGACAGTTGTCTGATACAAGCCACCAGTACTAATTAGAAATGGAAAATCCTGAAGAGTTTTAAGCCTTCTCATTGCTTTTTTTGTTTTAAGATTTATTTATATTAGAGAGAGAAGGCGTACTCACACTCGAGAGCAGGGTGGGGAGGGGCCGAGGGAGAGGGAGAGAACGTCCAAAGCAGACACCTCAACAATTGTGCAGCCTGACCTGGGGCTCGATCTCATGACCCTGAGATCACAACACGAGCTGAAACCAAGAGTCAGATGCTCAACCGACTGTCCCACCTAGGTACCTCTAAAAAGATATTCTTGCATAATTTTTTGGTTGGTTTGATTTTGCCATTTTGTTATGGCTATTTTTTTAAAAGATTTTATTTTTAAGTAATCTCTGCACCCCCAGTGTGGGACTGGTGAACCCACAAGACTGAGATCAAGAGTCACAGGCTCCACTGACTGAGCCAGCCAGGTGCCCCATGGCTGATTTTTTTACACCACTAAATCTTTCCTCTAAGATTTGCTCTGCGATTTTTGTGAAAGTGACATCTCTTTTTAAAATGGGTCGAAATCATCTATTTAGGTGGTTAACATCATTTATTGAATAATCTATCCTCTTCCCAGAGTTTAAAAGTGTTGCCCTGTCAGGTGTACATGACCAGGTGCGTGGGTGTGTTTCTGGTCTCTGTTCTGGTTTCTGTTCCATGGCTTTCTTTATCCCTCTGCTAGTCTCGTAGTACTTTATTGCAGTAATTTTACGGTACATATATATTTTTAAAGATTTTATTTTTTTATTTATTTGACACACAGAGAGAGACATCACAAGTAGGCAGAGCAGCAGGCAGAGAGAGAGGAGGAAGCAGGCTCTCTGTTGAGCAGGGAGCCTGATATGGGGCTCCATCCCAGGACCCTGAGATCATGACCTGAGCCGAAGGCAGAGGCTTTAACCCACTGAGCCACCCAGGCGCCCCTCTGGTACATATTTTATTTATATCTGGCAAGACCAGGACTTTTCCTGGTTCTTTTTTTTTCCCCTTTCCCCCAAATTTCTGTTTCAATGTATTTCTTCCTGCGGATGACACTTTACAGTCAATCCCTTGGGTTATGAAAACTTCGTTTGGGTTTGTTTCTGCTGAAGCGGTTTAGGCAGCAAAGCCTCTCCAGTGGGGCTGTAATTGCTCTAAGGCACCTGCTCGCCTTGTTCACACGCGGCGGCAGCCTCCAGGGGCCTGGGGTGGCTGAGGTTGGACAGACGCGTCGGGTCTGGCTAGAGTGGGGTCTCGGCGGCGCCTGAGGCCCCGGGGGGCCGTGGATGGCCTTCCCTGAGGGCTGCTCTCTGACTGAGGCCGGGAGCGTCTGGAGATGGACGGGAGCGGGACTCCTGGGTCCTTGCTCAAACGCCGGGAGTCCCCCGACGCCCTGGCCGCCGCTCCGCGTTAGTGCTGCAGCGGGGTGGGCGTCCTCTGCTTCCAGGGGGCGGAAGGCGGCGCGGCGGTGGCCCCGGGCAGCGTCAGGGCTGCAAGGTGCTGAGCCAGGCTCCCTCCACGCCAGGGGCCGCAAATTCAATTAAAATCAGGAACTAGAGACAGACCCCAAATTACTCTTAGTACTTAATATTGTTTACAAGAGTGAAACAGAGAAAATGAGAAAATAAAATAACTGGTATGAACATCTGGGAACAAGAAATGAAGTCATCTATTTCTCAGATAATTGGAAAACCAGAGACCTTAGTAAAAAAAAAAAAAACAGAAAAAACCCCGAAATAGGTGAATTTGGGAATTTTCCTTAATCAACCTAAACATGCCGAAATCTATGGCTTTTATCTCCTCTAGTAACAAGAGTCTTCATAAATTAATTTCACAAGAAAGTTACATAACTTATATTTTAGACAAACTGTAAGATCTCAGTGAAACATGGAAAATAAGATCTGACCAAATGGAAAAGCCTAACAATGATGGGAAACTAAAAAATAAACATAATTTAAAAAAAATCGATATTTTCCATTGAACAGTTCCAGCAATCTCAAATAATAATGATTTTCTCTGGAAGGAGAAAGATTTAATAAAATAATCCTAGAGCTTATCTGGAAGAATAAATGCCCAAAAGCAGTCAAGAAATAAATAAGAGGGCGCCTGGGTGGCTCAGTGGGTTAAAGCCTCTGCTTTCGGCTCAGGTCATGATCTCAGCGTCCTGGGATCGAGGCCCGCATCGGGCTCTCTGCTCAGCAGGTAGCCTGCTTCCTCCTCTCTCTGTCTCTCTGCCTGCCTCTCTGCCTACTTGTAATCTCTCTCTCTCTGTCAAAAAAAAAAAAAAAAAAAAGAAATAAATAAGAATAGTGAGGTAAGCCTTAGCTTACCAGACATCAGAACATATTCTAAAGCCCCTCTAATCAAATCAGTACGGTATCGCCATAGGCATAGATACATGGATGGATGGAACAATTAATTAGAGAACCCAGAAATACATTGCAGCACCTATGAGAATACAATATATAACTCAGGTGGTAGTTCATCGTAGTGGGAACAGAAAGGTGTATTTATTTTATTTTATTTTTTATTTATTTATTTTTTAAAAGGTTTTATTTATTTATTTGACAGAGAGAGAGAGGTCACAAGTAGGCAGAGAGGCAGGCAGAGAGAGAAGGGAAGCAGGCTCCCTGCTGAGCAGAGAGCCTGATGCGGGGCTCGATCCCAGGATGCTGAGATCATGACCTGAGCCAAAGGGAGAGGCTTTAACCCACTGAGCCACCCAGGCGCCCCGAGAAAGGTGTATTTAGTAAGTAGGACTGGCATAATGGCTAGCTATCTGAAAGAAAATAAACAGACACCCTCTTTGGTCCTAGAACAACTTTAGTTCCAGTTCCGTGGGCCAAAAGGGAGGAGTGGCTGAGCCAGCCAGGTGGGACATGACTCCTGTCCAGGTGTACTTGATCAGTGGCCTGCCAGGCCGTCTGCTGCTCACTGAGGTTGCTGCAATGACTAGGTAAGCATGACCCTACCCTGGAGAGCCTCCCCTGTGTGGGGAGGGAGGGGTAGCACGATGAGGTAAGGTCTATAATGGAGGCTTGTGTGTAACATTTATGGGGACGGAGAGACAGAGTTGCCTGGCAAGGGACATGTGACCTGATTTTGTTTTTGTCTTTGTTTTTTTAGAGAGGGAGAGGAAGCAGAGGGAGAGTGACAAACAGGCTCCACGCCCAGTGCAGAGCTTGATGCAGGGCTCGATCTCATGACCCCGAGATCATGACCTGAGGTGAAACCAAGACGCAGAAGCTTACCCGACTGAGCCACCCACACACCCCATGTGACCTGATTTTTAAGAGTGAGGAGGCATCTTCACTGCTGAGCCTGGGTAAGGGTGAGTCCATCTCAGGGGCTCCTGAGGCTGCTTCTCAGTCAGTGTCTGACCGGCATCCAGCCCCATAGCAGACCTCCAGACTGGATGTCAGAAGCACCTGGGAGGGGCCCAGAGGGATCTGGGGGTGACCCAAGGGAGGGCCTGGCTAGGCAGTGCGGGAGGCAGACTTGACTGCCCACCCATTCTGCCTCTGTCACCTGCAATTCCCTCCTTAATGGGAGTCAGAAGGTCCAAGAGAGGGGGCCCTGGCCCGCAGCCAGACTCGCTGTCCCTTGGGGCCTGACTTGGTCTGTGCAGGTGTTACAGGAGCTGGTTCTGTAACCTGCCCGGGGAGGGATCCATGCTTGCGGCCTGTTGGGGTGAGGTGGGAAGAAGGCCTTCCCGGGAGCTCCAGACTGGCCTGGCAGTGTGCTTGTACTCATCAGTGGCCAGAATATCTTTGTTGCTTCGTGTTTTCAATTAAATGATAGGTGCTGGCAGAATCCACTTTAGCCCCACTTCCTCCAGGAAGGACATCCTGGTCTCTCCATTTGGGTCACCCTTCTCTGTAGGTCTCTGGTTGGTATGGCCCATGGCTGTTTGGGGTGATTTGTCTTATCCCCTCAGTTCCACTTTTGCTGTCAGCCCTGGAATGGGGGCTGAGTTGGTGGTCTGCAGGGGTGTTCAGGAGTCAGGGACAGATTCTAGGATGTTTCCACAGAATTTGGCTGTGCAGTATGGTGGGGGGGTATGAGGAACACAGCTAGTGACCAGGACTGGGAAGCATGGGGGATGGGGGGGCACACAGTAGCTGTCCCAAGAAACAGGTCTGTGTGGATGCCAATGCACAGGGGCTGGTGGGCTGGGTGTCCCCAGGAGGAGCCAGGGCACTGTTGGCTGAGTGGCTCCCAGAGAGCCGCAGTCTGGCAAATACAATAGCATTCGCCTCTGACCCTCCTAGTTAGGGTCACCAGAAACTGAGTCAGGATGTCTGGCATTCCTGTCCCCTGGAAGAATGCTTTCCCACATCAGGGTCTTATCACCCAGACCAGGAGCCCCATTGGTTTTCTCATCACAGCACACAGAAGACCTGCTAATCCCTGGAGGACGCGCTGAGGTAAAAGTGATGAGGCTTTGTAGGGAGGGTGTCCAAGAGGACAGCTGAGGGTCTCGGGCCACACCGGGGTCCAGGGGGCAGAGGAACTCTACTTCTGAGCTCCCTGTAGCCCACTTAGGGAAGCTCACCATTAGCCAATGGTGCAGGGAGACAGTGCCCTCTGCTCCCACGCCCCCTCCACCTGTCCTCCCATTGGACACGTGATTTGTGGCTAACTTTCTCTCTATAGAGTGTAGTCACACCCCAGCACCGCTTGCAAGGAAACCCCAGGTCACTGGGAGGAGTGATGGGGGCTCCCCAAGCTTTAACCACGCTCTACCACAAATAAGTCCAGGCTTGCTTACAGTGGGGGGCGAGGGGCATCCATACAATTAAGTGGTGAAGTCCTATCTGTTCATTTTTCAGGTGCAATGTTATTTCTAGTACAGCCAGGTTCTTTGAAAGCACCTGTGTCTCTCCAGTATATTACCTTTGCCATATAATACACAGCAGAGAGGTTCCTGACCAGTCCCCAGGTGGGGTAGGGCTCATACTAGAAAACAACTAAAATGTCAAATTGTATTAAACGTCCTCTACTTTTCAGTGGAGATAGTCATGACTTTTCTCCTTTGAACAATCAGTATGTCTTTTCTATTAATCAATTTCTTAATATTGTATCTATCTATGCAATTCAGGTAGAAACCACACTTTATCACGGTATATTAATTTTTGATGTGCTGTTAGATTCAATTTGGTTTCTTGCTTTGCTATTCCTAAGTGCTGCAAGGCCTTAGTTTTCTTGTATTTTGCTGAGTCTTGGCTTAGAAAGGATGCAGGAGGCTCTGATGTTTATAGGGAATTGTAAACCTAACTAGATACTGAAATAAGGAAGGACAGACTAAACCATGGCCTCCACGGACCCCTCCCTTAACCCCCTTCCAGTGTGGTAACCATTGTGCTTGACTTCCCCAGATTTACCTGCCCAACTCCTCTGAGGATTCATCTAAGTCAGTGCTATCCAGTAGAACTTTCTTCAGTGAGGCAAATGTTCTATCCCATGTGTTGTCCCCTACAGTAGCCACTAGCCACATGTGGCTGTTGAGCACGCAAAACATGACTGGTACAACTGAAGGAATGAATTTTTAATTTAATTTCTATTTTAATTTCAATAGCTCTATGTGGTTTTGAGGCTATCCTAGTAGACAGCGCAGATCTAAACCAATTGTAGTCCTCATGACATTTTCCTCCCTAGCAGTTGGTTTAGGAATGAGCAGTTGACCCTATCTTAAGGGAAGAATATGTTGGACCACCCTAGTATGAGAAAATCCCTCTTCTTCCTTCGGGGGGTGTCATTTCTGAAAGTGACCCTTGCATCCCTTAGGCTTGGATCACACACCAGTAAATGAGGCCAATTTAGTCTAAGCTGAAGATGATGCCTAGTGCAGAGGAAGGCACAGCGAGGAAAACCACACAAAAGCAGAGCGGGAGCCCTGGTGGGCAGGGACTGTAGCCTCTGGTTCTGGTGGTCTGTTCCTGTGTAACAAGCTACCACAGAGCCTAGAGGCTTCAACCAACAACAACTCTCTTCTGTCTCACAATTCTGTAGGTCAGGAATTGGGGCAGAGCTCTGGTGCACGATGTTTTTATGCACCAGGCATGAACTGAGGTCATCAGGGCTATCTAGCTGGCAGATGGCAAGGTTTAAGGTAGTTTCCATCATGTGCCTGGCACCTGGCAGGGATGGTTGGAAGTCTGAGCACTGCTGGGCTGTCAACTGAAGCTGACGGATGTGGCTTTTCCAGCAAGGCAGCCCCAGGAATCAGACTTTGTAGGGCAACTGGAGCTCCCCACACAAGTGTTCTAAGACACAGGAAGTGGAAGCTTCCAGCCTCTTAAGGCCTGGGCGAAGTCTGGTAGAGTAGGACTCCCACCATAGTCTACTGGTTAAAGCAGTCACAGAGCCTGCCCAGATTCAAGGGGTGGATTCAAGACGCCTCTCAAGTGGAGGAGTGTCAAAGAGTTGGAGGCCATCTTGAATCCACCACACCAGCAATGCTTACTGTGGACTCCCCTTTGAATCAGGGCAGCCGGAACCATGTGAATCACATTCTCAACCTGGATATTTCTCTTCCCCAAAATGTCCACTCTTGCCCTCTGGGCCATGGAAGGATCTGGGTAGTGTCCTCCAACTCCTTAAGGCTGCCCCATTCAGCTACTCACCTCTCCCCTTCTGGCCTATGACCTCCTTCTCTGGGATCTCAGGCCCTCCCCAGGCGCTTCCCAGAACCTCCCCATGTGGGAGGGGCCAGAGGGGCCAGACACCCAGCTCTGATGGAGGAGTGTTTTTTTCTCTCACAGCTAATGACAAAGGCTTATGTTAGACTCATTCTGTGCATCTCCCTGGATTTACTTGATCATTGTCTGCCTGGTATTACAGGTGAGACTTCTGGAGACCACCTGTTACCACCACATCCTTGAGGCACAGGGAAGGTTTGGATCTTCCTCAGAGGGAGTGTGCTGAGCTGGGCATAGCCTTGTGACACCAGTCATGTCTGCTTAGTGCCCACCCTGACCACCTGGCCCTGTGGCATCCTTGCCCCCACATTCTTGCTGCTTGTCTCTTCCTCCTGTCCTGGAGTTTGTCCCTAGTGGGAAGCAAGCAACTGGAGACCCACTGGGCACCTATGCATGTGTATTGGCCTGCAGGGCTGTGGGCCGCGAGACAGCAGGTGGCGTGGGCCACTGGCTTCAGTCTCCTGGCTGGCCTACCCCACGAGCTGCAGCTTGTGCCAAAGCATGCCACCATGGTCCTGGGATTCAGCTCTTCTGGTTCCTACTGGGGCTGTGAGGGGCACCAGACATAAGAGCAGGGCTAGAGAGGTCCCTGGCATGGGCACCAAGTAAACCCAGCAACTAGGAGATGGGAGTGTGTTTCCCCCCTTTTTTCTCTGAGGCAGACTCCTTGATGTCATGGTTGTTCATACAGCCTTCTTCAGACATCTTTCACAGCCGAACAATCACTATGCCTGTTACAGTGCTGTGCTCAGCTCAGTCATCCCTCCCTTAGGCCTTCCCTCCTCTTTGCTTGCTTCACTCCTGCTTCCCTGGGACTCACTCCTCAAAAAGTGTTAGCTTTTGCCTCAGATTCTGCTTCCCTGGGAATGCAGGCTAAGACAAAACTCATTCTTCACACTTGGTGTCACAAACATCCTGTGACATCAGTTCTGACCAACCAAAGTCACTTAGCACCTCCTCCTGTCTGCCAGGCACCAGGAGAGACCTTGGGGACATGGTGGCCAACATAGCAGGCCTAGTCCTGGCACCCAGAGCCCTTGGGGCGGGGGAGGCACCAAGGGAGATGAGGGGGACAAACATCCCACTGTATAATAGAAATAGAGTCAGAAGGGCCAATTCTAGAAGACTTAGGCCTTAATGTCTATCAGTGGTCAATTCTAAAACCTGTAAGCAGGGGAAAGGGAACTGTGGCTAGAGTCATTAGAAATTCTGTCTGCCAGATAATCTCTTTCCTGAAAGCCTGCAAGAGTGGGTGGGCTTTGGGGCTGGCCAGATGAGTACTGGGATCCCAGCAGTCATCTGAGAAGATGCTGGCCAGAAGATGCTTGTGTCACCTGTGGCCAGCTTGACCATATAGGCTGGAGGACAGGATGTTCTGGTGGACTGGAGAGAGGATGACAAATTTGGAATGTTTAACCTTCGAGGGGAGGAGACCCTATCCCCTCAGAGGGTGGACCAGAAGTTGGGAATCCTTGTGTAATGACCTCTGACTTTCCTTCCAGCTCGAGGATTTGGTGACTCACTGATCTCTAGTCTTTTGGAGAATTTCATTCTAGTTACTTGCTCAATGCATCAGGCATTTTTGGTGCTCTGCCCAGGTCCTATGGCCACCATTTTCCAGCCTTGCAGACCTACCCACCCCTTTCTAAGTACAGGCATCTGAGAGTTCTTCACCCTGAAGGGAACTGGAAATGCTTGGGTGTTTAGTTACCTGCAAGGTAACCCATAGCAAAGAATTGCTAGCGCAGCCTCCCTGTCTTGAGGTTGGATTAAATCCCAAGGGCAGCTTACACCCCAGAGTTCCCAGCAGAATCAGGTGGAGGCTAGGACTTTGCCTGACGTGACACCTTTGGCTGCCTTTCCCATTCCCTACTCTGCTCATGTTATTTCCAGGTCTGGCTGAGCCCTTCCCATGCTGACAATTCTCTGTTCTTGAATTTGAAGTCCCAGGAATTCCAAATCAAAAGAGGCAAGAGCATCATGGGGGTGGGCCCTCAAGAGCTGCTCAAGAGCGCCCCTGCTCCTGGGGCTCTCTGAAGGTGGGTAGGGGCAGGGTCTAGTGGCTGCCATGGTGAGGTGACAGCCTAGGTACAGCAGCCACAGTCCTTCCTCTTGTACAGCTGCAAGAGTATAAGAAGGATGTCTCAGTGGATCCCTTCCTGGACCTCACCTGGGTGAGCCCTACCCAAACAGAGCACTGTCCTGTGGTTTCATCAGGCGCCAACCTGGAGCACAGGATGCCAGGGGCCAGGCCTGAGACCAGGGCAGAGGGGGAGGAAGAGGAATGTGGGGGTAGGTGGTTCTTTAATGGACCTCCCAGAGAGCTCCTGCTGCTGTGGCCTTCAGTCAGCATATAAGTGCTCAGATAAGTACCTCTATCCTTTTTGGGGTGCCTGAGGCCCAGCTCTGAGGGGAGAATTCCTCACTCCTGAAACCAGTTTCCTCTTCAAAGCCTAGCCCTGCCGCAGCTCCTGTAGACTTCTGCCTTTGTGTCCTCAGTAGATACTGGACTCAGGAGGACTAGGGAGGAGCCTGGTCCCAATTGTGGGGCTCAGAGGTGCCCAACGTTTTGCACCCAGGCCCCCTGGATTCTAGTCTCTTCCAGGAGCACTAACCAGAGGCAGGAACAGCAACATCTGTAACGGAGAGAAGTTCAGGCCAGCTATCGGCCATGAGATTGAAAATGAAATAGTCAGGGATCCCCAGGCCTGGATTCTTTGTCATGGGGACACATCAGTTCTATGCAACAAATCTAAAGATCAGAAACCTGAACCCAAGGGCACTCCAACCCAGGCTGGTCTGCTGGGGAGAGGGATTTGAAGTCCTATTATGCTTGTCAATTAGACCTGCGGTCGGCATGGGGGAGGGGCATATATTAGAAACTTTTAGGTTTTTAGGCTCAGGGTTCTGTAAAATCAAATACTGTTTTTCCTTCAAGTCCCCACATTAAGGCAATTTGTTCTCATTTGTGCTTTTCTGTTCAGTGATGTCCAGGCTGGAGCTGCACACAGGGGTGGCCATGCTGGGCATCGCACGGGGGAGGGGAGGTGGGGGACTGTGTGGGAGGCCACCCTCAGAGCAGGGGTCCAGATCCCAGACCAGGCGTGCACCCCAGAATCCCACTAAAGGAACTTTGGGAAAATAAGCCTCCAGGAGGACCACACTGCTGTACAAAGATGCTTCGGGAAGAGACTTCCAAGTCATGGGTGGCAATAGTCAATTAAAACGTCCTCATAGATATTCTCTTCCCTAGTAACTAATGAAGTGAGCTAGAAAATATGTAATAAAACTCCAGCCCTTTGAATAATTCATCAACCATTTTTAGAAGCCAGAGCAGAGTACAGATGTCCTAGTACAGATGGGCAGTGCCTCAGTCCGGGGCTCCTCTTGCCAATTCCTCCTTCTACTCACACCCTCTCAACCTACAGAGAAGGGGAAGAACGTAAAACACCCAGCCTCGAAGGGCACCTCGGAGCAGAAAGCAAACCGGGGACTTCCGGATCAAGATGGTAGATGGAGGGCGCCTGGGTGGCTCAGTGGGTCAAAGCCTCTGCCTTCGGCTCAGGTCATGATCTCAGCGTCCTGGGATGGAGGCCCGCATCAGACTCTCTGCTCAGTGGGGAGCCTGCTTCCTCCCTTCTCTCTCTGCCTGCCTCTGTGCCTACTCGTAGTCTCTCTCTTGCTCTGTGTCAAATAAATAAATAAAAAATCTTAAAAAAAAAAAAGATGGCAGATGGAACACTGTATTTGAGTTGGCTGTCTCTCCAAAACTTGCATGAAAGTCACAGTAAGTGGACATTTGAAAGACAAACCCCCAAAGATGGGGAGAACAGCAGAGGAAACCACAACTATCTGGAACCAGGAAGATGAGTGGAAATGGACTCAGTAGCCCCGAGAAAGCCATGTCTTAAACCAATGGGAACCATCACGAACCACCCATAATCACTTATTTATGTGGTGGGAGCCACCGAAGGTTTTGCTGTGGGCAGAACCAGGTACCTGGGGTGCCTGGGTGGCTCAGTGGGTTAAAGCCTCTGCCTTCGGCTCAGGTCATGATCTCAGGGTCCTGGGATCGAGGCCCGCATCGGGCTCCCTGCTCAGCAAGGAGCCTGTTTCCTCCTCTCTCTCTGCCTGCCTCTCTGCCTACTTGTGATCTGATCTCTCTCTCTGTGTCAAATAAATAAATAAAATCTTAAAAAAAAAAAAAAAGAGCCAGGTACCTGGGAAGAGGTGGGGGAAGGAGAGAGGCCTGCAGGGGGATTGCAAGATGGTGTTAGGAGCCCTCGGCAACTTCCCCACCTGGCACAGCCGTCTGCCCATCCGGTCGAAGACTGCAGGGTCTCCTCTGGCCTGGGTGAATCGGGGGAGCTCTGCACGGGGGGATGGGCATTGCGCAAAGGTACTGGGCTTGGAGGTACTGAACCAAAACAGGTGGCTACGTGAATACTGAGATGCCTCTCTCTCCCACCAGCCCTCTTCTCTACTCCAGTCCTCTCTGGGGAAACTAGCCAGATCTACCTCTGAAGAAGTAGGGGTGAGGAGACTCACCCAGCCTCCAGCTTCTTCTTCTTCTTCTTTTTTTTTTAAAGATTTTATTTATTCATTTGACACAGAGAGAGAGATTACAAGTAGGCAGAGAGGCAGGCAGAGAGACAGGGAGAGGAGGAAGCAGGCTCCCTGCTGAGCAGAGAGCCCGATGCGGGCCTCGATCCCAGGACGCTGAGATCATGACCTGAGCCGAAAGCAGAGGCTTTAACCTACTGAGCCACCCAGGTGCCCCAGCCTCCAGCTTCTTGGAAGGAAAAACACCAGTGAAATTTCCTGCAGACATGGTGGCTCCCTGGGGAAGGGGTGCAGGGGCCAGCTCGGGTTCCTTGGAGGTGGCTTGGAGGACTGTCAAGCAGCTCTGTGACATTCTTTCTAGACTGTGGGGCCCTTAAGCTTCTTGACTTCTGCTTTGGGGCTTTAATCAACAACAGGGAAAGTCTCTTTCTATATCCTTCTAAACAAGATTCAGCAGCATAAGCCTTTTGTTTAAAATATGGAGATAGCTAGCAGAAGAAATATTAAAGGATGTTTCCAGGAAGTGAAACTAGGGAGTAGGAGGGATGGGACAAGGGACTATTTTTCATATAAGCCTTTTCGTATGATTTCATTTTTATTATTTTATTTTATTTTAGTAGGCTCCCTGCCCAGCACAGAGCTCAACACGGGGCCAGACTCATGACCCTGAGGTCAAGACCTGAGCTGAGATCAAGAGTCGGATGCTTAACTAATGGAGCCACCCAAGGGCCCCATGATTTTATTTTTAAAGGATATGCTGGTATCAATTAGATTGCCCAAATAAAAACTACAAAACAATCCCAGGAATTCCCTTGCCCTGGCCTGTCCTCAGGGATTTTGGGGCAGGGGGAGCCCTCACTCTTCAAACCCATCACACAGTTACTCACGCTGCCACTGCCGCAGACACAGAGCCCCATGTGGGGACATGTGGGGAGGGGTGGCCGGAGTAGCAGCTGTGAATTCGCAGGCTTCTCGGTCCTCAGGGGGAAGCTGTGAAGTTTTCACTTTCAGAACTAGGATTCTGAGAAGCTTTTAGATGATGAGAGAAAGGCCGCATCCCTGGTGGCGACCTCAGCCTCTCGGAGTGAGACGAGCAGAGGGGCGGCCCGGCCGGAGGGTCCATGCCCTGGGGCAAGAGTGTGGGCCTCCAGCCCCTCTGTGTCCACAGGCAGTGAAGGGACGAGCTCCAGGCTCTGCCAGTCAGCCCTGCCCTGGGGTCCCACTTCTTACTCTCCGCAGCTTCTCCCTGCCCGGTTCAGCCCTCTCTGGAAGGGCGAGCAGCTTCCTGGACCTGCGGCGAAGGCCGCTCCTGGCTCTCGAGTGAGGCTCTGCCCTGAGCACTGCTCACTGGGTCCGAGCCTGTCTCAGGGGCAGCTGCCACACTCTGGGTCCCCTCATCTCCGGGTGGCCGAGGCCTCCTGTAGACTCTGTCCGCACGGGGTGTTGGTCAGCTCTGCTGGCTGCAAGGAATCGAAGTTTATCTGAGGAACGAGGAAGGCAGGACTCATGGCCAGGTGCCAGGGCTCAGGGGTTGGGATGGGTGGTGGGGCCAGGGCTCAGGGATTGGGATGGGTGGTGGGGCCAGGGCTCAGGGATTGGAATGGATGGTGGGGCCAGGGCTCAGGGATTGGGATAGGTGGTGGGGTCAGGCAATGTTTTTAAAAATCCCAGTGCCAGGGCCCCTGGCTGGCTCTGTTGGTTAAGCGTCTGCCTTCGGCTCAGGTCAGGATCCCGGGGTCCTGGGACTGAGCCCTGTGTTGGGCTCCCTGCTCAGGGGGGAGTCTGCTTCTCCCTCTCCCTCTGCCTCTCCCCCATGCTCATTATCTCTCTCCTCCTCTCTCAAGTAAGTAAAATCTCTAAAAAGATAAAATAAAATAAAAGTCCCAATGCCTGGGCCATACCCTAAGCCAACTGAATCAGTCTCTGGGGGTGGGCTCCAGGTAGCAATTTTTTAAGCTCCCTAATGATTCCAGGGTGCCTTGGGGGCTGGAGTGAAGGCATGGGACAGAGTGGTGGGCAGGAAGAGAGAGGAAAGAGGCCCCCGAGGCTCACAGAGGTCCATCTGGAGCTGACTGGGAGCTCTGTCCAGAGCCTCAACTGGCCCAAGTGGGGAAGGAAGGATGAGAGAGAAGGCTTGGGTCCCTGAAGAGCCCTGAAAGCAGAGCGTGCCAGACATCAACATCCCTGACTTTGGCTGCCTGAAACTGCCAGCAGCTCCTGGAGTTAGCTGGTCTTCTAAGGAGAGAGGACGAGCACCTTCTGACCCAACCCACTGCCCTGCCAAGAGTCACCCCCATATTCCCTACAGGTGGAAAAGCTGGGGCTTCTGGACAGCGGGGCTGGGTGTTCGTGGGCAGGGAGCTCACACTCCTTCCCCTCTCTGGGAAAAGAGATGTGGCCCCCACACCTGCCTTGCCGCTTGCTGCCCATCTGCTCCCTGACCTCGGGGGCTTCGGGAGGGGCCCATTCTGCCACAAAGTGGGCTGTGATCCTGACAAGACCTGACATAGCCATCTCAATCCCTCTGCAACCAGGTAAAAGGATTAGGGGCTCACAGTGCTGAAGCCTGCTGTGTTCCAGGTGGGTGAGTCATTTCTCTTGTCAAATTACAGCACTGCATCTAATGAAGTATCACAGTCTCCATTCTATAGATAAGGAAGGAGGATCAGAAGGCAAGATGGAGTCACCCCACTCCACAGTGGGGCACAGTCCCGGCTGACCCCAGTGTCCTTGTGGGGCGGGGTGGGGACTTGTGCTGTGCAAACATCACAGCCCAGGGTGAAGCCAGGACTTGCCCTCTCCTACTTTGGCAGCCCTGCAAAGCTAACAGGTCCACAGTCACATCAAAAGACAAAGCCAAATCAAGTTCAGAGATTGCATTCAGAAATCTTCCAGGTCCACTCATGCAATGCTGAGAAATCTGAGGGCTTATGGGTTACTCTACTCACTGAGAATGAACCCAGACATGTGTCCCATGCTAGAACTGCTCTCTTTACGGAGCGCATCTCTGAGGTTTGTGCAGATTTCCATCCTGCCCCATCGTTGTCCTCTGAGCTGTCAAAAATTGCTCTGGGCTATTAGAAATCAAAGTGGGTGCTTTCCTCCTTTCCTCTCCGCCTCAGACAAATGCTCCACTTGGTAGGGAAGAGCTCAGGAATTTGCTTAAGATCAGTGAAAGCACCATGAGGAAAAAAATTATGGCTCCTGCGGTTCCAGTATGTTACCAAAAGGTCAAAAACACTATATAGTCCCCAGGTGGTTCAAGTTGTTCTTTGTGGGCACCCACTAGGGTGTTCCGTGTGCCCTTAGGAAATGTCAAAGGCACTAAGGATTCAATCTTGTGGTTGAAATCCAGCAGCAAGTTCTTGCTTTTTCCATGGGCTGCTAGGCGTGCTCAAGGGACATGACTCTCTAGGGTGTGTAATCAGTTTTTTAGTTAAAAGTTTGTTCTTGCGCCTGAGTCGGTTGAGCATTCAACTCTTGATTTTGGCTCAGGTTGTGATCTCAGGGTCATGGGATTGAGCCCTGTATTGGGCTCTGAGCACAAAAAGGAGTCTGCTTGGGATTCTCTCTCTCTCTCCCACTGCTTGTGCGAGGTCTCTCTCTAAATAAATAAATAAATACACAAATAAAATCTTTTTTTAAAAAGTTTGGTTTTTTGGCCTTACTCATATTTCCCTTGACTTTCTGTTTCACTATTCCTCTCTCGCACCTGTTAGCAGGCCCTGACTGCCCTCGACAGAAGCTTCCAGCTACGGGGAGGAAGAAGCTAGTTTCTGGGGTTGGTGGTGGTGGTGGTGGTGGTGGTGGTGGTGGTGTGTGTGACTGTGTCATTCCCCTCCTGACAACACAGCAGGGGTGCCCAGGGCAGCCACTCTAGCTGATGCTACCCCAGGACAGGGCACAGTGTCGTTGTTTAATAAATGCACGGTCCTTGGATGGGTATGAAGTTGGAGCCCCCAGACTAAAACAACCCACGTGGATCAGGCAGGATGGGCATAGGAAACACCTCTGAAGGCCCTGGGTCCCGACCCCAGGCCAGGAATGTGGGCATCAGCAGGTAGCAAATCCAAGAGCCACCATTGGTGCTCCTGTGAGGACAGGAAGGGGCCCCACAGTGCTGTGGAAACTCTGTCCCCTGGCCGTACCCCAGTGAGTCCCCCTTTTGTCTACCATAGGGTGCACAGAAGGCACCTCAGTGAGCGCACCCTCATTCTGATGGGGTAAGGATGGGAGGAACCACAAAGAGGTGGGCCACAGGGACTTAAAGGACCCTTGGATGCCTCTGGGGACATTAGCAAGGCCTCTGGGCTACTCGGCTGGCTCCGCAAGGCAGGCCTATGCTGATGGTGGGCGTGGGGGTGTGTGTGTGGGGGGGTTGTGTGGATTGCGCTCAGAGCAGGTAGAAGGACAGAGCTGTATCTGCTGCTCTGTGGCCAAAGACAGCAGGAGAGTAGGATTTTCCAAATTTCTGAGTTTATGCTCCCCACCCCCACCCCACGCCACAGGAAAGCGGGCCCTAACCTGACAGGGTTTGCCTGGAACCCAGCAAGTTCCAGGAGAGGAGGCGCCCAGGTGAGCGGCTAGCTAGGTGCCTGCAGGAATATGCTCATTAAGACATTTAATATTCCCGGGCGCCTGGGTGGCTCAGTGGGTTAAAGCCTCTGCTTTCGGCTCAGGTCATGATCTCAGGGTCCTGGGATCGAGGCCCACATCGGGCTCCCTGCTCAGCAGGGAGCCTGCTTCCTCCTCTCTCTCTGCCTGCCTCTCTGCCTCCTTGTGATCTCTCTCTTCCTCTGTGAAATAAATAAATAAAATCTTCAAAAAAAAAAAAGACATTTAATATTCCCTTGGCAACAGCTTCTAGGAGTTTCCCAGGAGTCTCTGGGTAGCCAGATAGCCCTTACCAGCCTCAGAAAGAGGAAAGTGATCCCTAGACCTGAAGAGGATGGGAATGGGTGGGAGTGGCATTACAGAGCTGCCTGCTAGGCTAGGTCACAGACACTCGCTTCCCCGGGCACTGGTGCTGTGACCAGAAAGACAGAAACGCAGGGGCCACAGGCCTGCCCTCCTGACTTTTCTAGCAGCTTTTTTTTTTTTTTTAATTTGTCAGAGAGCAAGCACAAGCAGGGGGAATAGCAGGCAGAGGGAGAAGCAGGATCCCTGCTGAGCAAGGAGCCCGAAGGGGGACTTGGTCCCAGGACCCCAGGATCATGACCTGAGCTGAAGGCAGACACCCAACTGACTGAGCCACCCAGGCATCCTTCTATCAGCTTTTCTTATAAGAGCTTTCAGTACTTCTCTACGATGGACAGGAACTCTGGGGCTCAGAAGTAAGTGAAGTTGGCATCAGGGCCCTGTGGACAGTGTCCATGACCTTGGCTGATCATAGCCCCCCAAAAAGCATGGGTTGTGTTGGCTGATGACCCCCCAGTGAGATGTGCCTAACCACTGCCTGCTCTAACAGAACACAGCATACCCCCTTCCTGTGGCCCTCGGCCCTGTAGACACCCAGGGCAGCTCTCCGGCCTCCTGCTTCCTATGTCCCCAGAATTCCCCCGAGGGTGAGGGGCCTGGAGAGCTTTCCCCACCTGCAGCCGTGCCAGTGAGGTTCGAGGAGAAGGCAGCACAGAGATTAGGCGAGGGCTCCGGGCACCACAGTGGGCGCTCGGATCTCCCAGCACTGTGCGTGTGTATGCAGGGGCGGCGTGAGAGCGATTGCCCGTAGACTCCTGGGCCAGGCTGGACAGCAGGGTGGTCCAGGGTGGACAGCCCAGGCTGGTCCAGAGGAACCCAGAGGCTGGCCAGGCAGACAGCTGCCACCACTACCCAGCCAAGGCTCATACCATCCCCCCACAAGCAGCCTCTGGGAGGGGGTCACAAAAAGTCAAGGAGCTAAAACACCTGCAGGTGAACCGGGAGGGCTGACCTGTGGCTAGGGGATGGCGGCTGGGGGAGAGGGGGAGCCTAACTGTCTACTGGCTACGGTGGTAGGTTGGGGGTGGTGCGGAGGATGATGATCTGTGTGCACCATGGCCCTTCCCTACTCTGTTCCCTGTGCCAGGGAACCATGTCCCTCAACCCCTCCTACCTCCGGCATCCAGGCAGCTTTGGCCTTTTGGAGGGAGGTGCAGAAGACAGGAGGCCAGAGAGGACAGAGTGGGAGCTCACGCCTCACGCTCTGCTCGCCGTGGCATCCCTGCCGGCTGCCCTGTCCCCACGGAGGCTCCAGCTCCCACCTGTGAGCACCCCGTCTCTGCAGCAGCCTGTTGGACTAGCCCCCGGAATCCCAGGACCCCCCTTCCTCCTACTGTCCTCCAGCCTCGGGCTGGAATGTGTCCTGCTCTTGCTAATCCCTGGCTTGCCTCCGTGTCCCCTTCAGAGCAGCGTCTACCACCGGTTGCTTGGATAGCACTTCGAGAAGCAAGGACCAAGGAGATTTTTATTTTCCTGGAAGGACGTGTAGGGACTCTGCAGGCCAGTGGGTCACAGAGATGAAGTACACAGACCTATTGTGACCCAGGGAGGGGGAGAGGACACGATCAGATGATGATCACGATAAATGACACTGTTAGCGAATACTCCACAGGATGGACAGGAGGCTGCGAACAGCTGGTCCTTAGGATGGCTTCGTTGACACCTCGACGAGGTGGCATTTGAGGTGGAGGACAGTTTCAGGAGCAGTGCATGAGCAGGAGCTGGAGGACAGAGGGACTGGGCGTGTTCTGCGGCCCGAGAGGAGGCTGGCTTGGCTGGAGCACTGTGATGACTCCTGGGGGAGTGAGCCCAGAAGCTCAGGCACCAAGCTGGCTCCTCCTCCCCCAGCAAGAGGGTCTGCCCCTGAACTCAACTCCCCACGTGATCAGCTTCCCTTCCCCGATGGCCTGAATCCAAATCCCAGGAGGGTCTTCGGGAGCTGGCAGCTGGCCTTCTCAGAAGCTTCCAGGCTCATCAGGGAGCCACACCCAGACTGCCTGGCACCGGAGCTCGGCTGCTCCTTCCTGAAAACAGGCCTGTTCTGGAACATGCCTCCAAAAGGGGGAGTGGCGGGGTGTGATGGCGGCCTGGCCCGCAGGCACGTACACTGAGGCGGTGGGCGAGAGCAGGGCTCTTCTTGCTGACCCTTGGGGGTTTAGCTTCCCCAACAAAATCCCCGGACATTGTGTTATTTTCCTTTCCCTCCTCTCCAAACTGGGCCTTTGTCTATGTCTCCAGAACAATGGAAGCTGCCAAAGGGTTAAGCATGGGCTTATCTGACTACGTGTTTCCAAATGACGTCAAGGCTGCAGTGTGAAGAATGAGCTGTGAGGTGGGGGCAAGAGAAGAGGGGAGGCCATGAAGAGAGGAGCCATGTACCGGCATGGACCCTCGGGGGGCCAGGGGCCACAGAAGCCCCCAGAGCTGGAGCCTGGCCTTGAACATCCGCCTGCCCTCGGCTACTGGACTGGGAGAGGAAGAGATGCCAGGGCGGCCTCTGAGGGAGTGGGCGCTACGCAGGATGGGAACTGTGAGGGGTTGGAGGCCCCCTTCCCTGGCCATCCCTGTGCTGGTTCCTGGGTGGAGCAGGCCCTCTGAGACTGTCGACAGGGAGGCCGGGATGTGCCTGGAGAGGCCAGGCCCCACTCTGAGCCAGGCCCGGAGAGAGACCCGACGGGCAGAGTGGGGAGCAGAAGTGGGGCTCAGAGGTGGGAATGCAGCTGAGTACCTGTGACGTCTGAGGAGGAGTGATGGAAGGCCAAGGGCTCCTGCACCTCGGACCCGTGACTTAGACCTAGGACAGCTTGCAGCGGTGCGCCCACGGGGGACAGTTAGACACTGTCCTTGGAGGCTGAGGCTGCCCACATAGCTCTCTTGACTCGGCCTGGACTGCAGGCTCTGAGCAGAGCAGAGGTTGGGCACAGAGGTGTGGAGCATGCGGTCGTGGTGGGCCCTCCCCTGAAGGGTCGCAGCACAGGATGAGGTGATGGAACATCACAGCGTCACTTCCAAGGGGGCCGTAGGTCAGCCACGGAGAAGGACAATACAGAAGGATTCAATTCCTTGGGACTTTAGGACTTTCTTTGAGGCCTGTGGTGCCCTGGGCATGGTCTGTTCTCATCTGTCCATCCAAAAAACCCTTCTGAGAGCTCCTGGTGCTAGCTACTTCACCTGTGTTCTCTCCTAGTTATCAGGTTGGAGAGTGAGAGGATATTGAATGGGACTTCGTGTCAGCTCAGAGCTGCTCCCAGTGGCCATCAGTAGGGAAAGCCTCATATTCAAAAGCTAGCAGTAGGTAAGTCCACACTGGGCGTTACAGGAAGAAACAAAGCCCAGGTCCAGCCTCACTCAGCACCCAAGGTGAGCTGCTGTGAGCTAAGACCTGAGATGGAAGGTCTCAGGAAGAAGTGTGTCTGAGCCACGAGTTAGCGCCTGTTGGGAAGTGCAGCTTCTCTCTCCGAGCGTGGGTGCCTCCACCCCCTGGCCCAAGTCTGGGGCTCAAGGAGAACTGTTTGTAAAGGCTGGGGGCTGTCCTGGAGCAAGAGATGGTGCATGTCTCCACTCCAGGGCGCCACAAATCTCTGCATTGTGTCTCAGGACACACTCCGGAGTTGGACGTTCTGGAAGCTGAGTAGGCCCCCTGCAAAGACTGCTCAGCTGCCATTCCCTCCAGCCCTGGGGCTCTTCGCTCCTGCTACCTCTTCCAAGAGTGGATGGAGGGGCAGGCCTGGGGGCCCCTACCCCTCTGACGTTCCCTTATCTCGGCCGGACCTGAGTTCTCAGGTCTCTCCAGCTTTGCATTTGGTGGTTTTCAAACAGCTTTATACTTCGGGCTGCCTGGGTGGCTCAGTCGGTTAAGTATCTGCCTTTGGCTCAGATCATGATCTCAGGGACCCGGGATCGAGCCCCACGTTGGACTCCCTGCTTGTCGGGGAGCCTGCTTCTCCCTCTCCTCCCCTCTCACTATCTCTGTCTCTATCTCAAATAAATAAATAAAATCTTAAAAAGAAATAAAATCTTTGTACTTCATTAAAAAAGTTTATTATCAAAAGACAACAAACAAATAAAAAATGCCTTATGATGTGATCACGCCTTGCTTGTGTGGTGTCACGACACATCCTCTTAGCTTCTTCATCTGTGCAATGGCTGACCAGCCTTGGCTCTGTGGTAGTGGCTGTGAAGATGGGATGGGCTCATGCAGGCTGAACTGAGGGCCAAATGCCGCATGGTAGGGGTGAAGCCGCCCCGCCGGACAGCCGTGGGAGATACTGAGGGCAGCAGAGGCTGTTCCTGATGAGCTCGGGGAAGAAAGAGAGCCTTGTCAGAGGGAGGACAAAGCCTTCTTCCCAGGGTCTGGAAGCTCAAGGACAACAGTCTCCCTTGAAATACACACACACACACACACACACACACACACGCATGCACACTCTCACACTGACGTACACTCTCTCACACACATGCATTCACACTGACGTACACACACACACACACACACACACACACACACACACACACACACACACAACTTTCACACATGGACGCCGCCATCACCAGACCTCCTGTGGACAGACACCCAGGGACCTGTATCTGCGGGGGAGCCCGCAGTACTGAGCAGCTGGGCATGTGCCCTCCCAGCTCTGCTACTTAAAGGTGGGGACAGGCTCTGTGGCTGTGAGTCGCCATAGCTGTGACACTCGTTCCTTTGTGCTTCACTGGACACAGCAGTCATCAGCTCCGAGAGTAGCTCCAGGCTGGCTCCACGCAGGACGCAGGAACAGGCAGCCGCAGACCAGGCAGGGGCGCTGAGGTCGGAGGAAGGTTGGGAGGCTGGGCACAGCTTATACCCTGGCAGCTCGAGAAAGGACTACCCCACCTCAGGATGAACCCTCCTTCGGGGCCCCGAGCCCAGGAGCCCAGCTGCGTGGCCACCCCAGCCTCACCCAGCCAGTGGGATGGTCCCCGGAGCAGCACCTCTAGCCTGAGCCAACTGCTGCCCATCAGTCCCACGGTAAGCCGGGGCCAGGGTGTGCACACACAGGGCTCCCTTCGGGGGACACCCAGGGGCTTCGACAGGGAGATGGAAAAGGACTGAGCTCGTCTCTGGGACCTTGGACATGTTACTGGACCTCTCTGGGCCTGCCCTCCACAAAGAGGCCGATAGAGGAGAGTGTGGGCACCGTCCTTCCCCGTGGAGAGAATCTGAGGAACAGAAAGGCCAGCCCTAAAGGACAAGGGGCTGGAATGGCCCAGACCTGCCCTTGGCTGCATCTGTTCTTTTCTGAGGGTGGTTGGATACCCCACAGAGCCTTCCAGAGAGGAAGGCATATCCGAGGCCTCTGGATTGTCCAGCCTAGAGTGAAGTGGTGGGTGCCTTCCGGTGCCTCTGTCATTCTGGTCAGGGCCCTAGGGCCATACCCCATAGAACTCACTGTTAACGGGGGAGGACCTAGGGTACCCTGAGGTCCCTGGGATGCTGGCTTACATACATCCTGGGTAGGACAGGAAGGCTCCGTAACCATAGGAGGCAAGACAAAGACTAAATTGCCGTCTGTCCCAGGAAAGGAGCTGGCAGAGGGTTCTTTAAAGCCCTCTGTGCTGGCCTCATGGGGTCATGACCTCCCTGCAGTGACCCTGGGGGACCTAAGCCTTCTTTGTCCTTTTTAAAGTTTATTTATTTATTTAAGATTTATTTATTTATTGGGGGGGAGGGGCGGGCAGAGAGGGAAAGAGAATCTCAAGCAGACTCCCCGCTGAGCGTGAGCCTGACCTAGGGCTCAATCTCATGGACTTGAGATCGTGACCTGAGCCAAAATCAAGAATCGGACGCTTAAATGACTTCCACCAGCCAGGTGCCTCCAAGCTTTCTTTAAAGGGGAATTCTTTTCTTCTGTCTGATGCCAGGTATCAAGGTCAGTGCTCCCCAGTTATACTGTGGGGGAATACAACCTCTTCTTTGAGGCTGGTCGGGGAATGGGACTCCTGGGGAAAGGGGCTCCACCACCCCAGGGTCTACAGGGCCTGGAAGACCCTTGCTAACCTCCTTGAGGGCTTCGGTCAGGGCCCATACAGTGGAGAGCAAGCACCGAGGGGATGGCTCTGCCTTCTCCCCGGAAAGGTAGACTCGCTCCAGCCATGTGTCTCCTTGTCAGACATGTGTCTGTCTGTCCAGCCTCCAACAGGTGATCCTAGAAGCCTCATGCCTCTGTGCCACAGTTCAGGAGCTCGGGCTTAACTTTAGAGAGACCTGTGCTTCCACTCCGGTTCAGTCACTTCCTAGCAGTATGGGCAAACGGCTGTGCCGCTCTGAGCCTCAGTTCCCCTACTGGCCCTACTGGGAACATTAACCCTTCCTTCTCAGGGTTATTCCAGATGATAGGACGATGTGATGCCCATGTTGCTTTGTCTCTCCACAGGCAGCCGGGGCTCGGGCTGCTGCCTGGGTCCCCTTCCCCACGGTGGATGTTCCAGATCATGCCCACTACACCCTGGGGACAGCGATCCTGCTGGTGGGGCTCACGGGGATGCTGGGCAATCTGATGGTCATCTACACCTTCTGCAGGTGCCCGGTTGGCGAGACTAGGGCAAGGGCACCCGGGCAGCCAGTCATGCAGGGATGGGGCAGGAATGCGGTCGCCAGCTCTGCAGGGCACTGTTGAGACTGGGTGGGGATGCCACCGCCAAGCCTTCAGTGGTCTTGGGACAGGGTTCCATCTTCTTGCTTAGGGAAGGGGCAAAAAATAGTCCAGGGCAGCTTGAGAGGCTCAGGCCAGCTGGGCCCCAGGCACACCTTCCGTGTAGGACAAATGTCCCTCTGACTCACACGCCTCTGCCCACTCTGCCCTGCTCTCAGCTTACCTCCACGCCACCTGCCCCAGTGGGCATCCTCCCTCTGCCTCAACAAGCAGCCCCGCTGGAAACAGGGTCCTGAGTCCTCGAGACCATCAGCGAGTGCCCTTGGCAGTCACCCCAGCTTCTTTCCCCCCCTGCACCATTCTTGGGCTGAATAGCTGAGACAGGCAGGTCCCTACTACCTATTAGCTGAACTGACTTTGGGCAAGTCACTTATTCCCTATGGGTCCATTTTTCTTTTTTCTTTTTTAATATTCATTTGAGAAAGAGAGAGAGTGTGTGCATGAGAGGGGGGCAGGGCAGAGGGAGAAGCTGGCTCCCTGCTGAGTGAGGAGCGGGATACAGGACTCGATCCCAGGACCCTGGGATCATGACCTGAGCTGAAGGCAGATGCTTAACCGACTGAGCCATCCACGCATCCCTGTGGGTGCATTTTTCTGGTCTGCAAAATGGATTTGTGATTTATTTCAGGGAGTCAATGTAGTATTATGCAAGTTCATGTCTGTGCAGAGCCCATCAAATAAGTGTTTGAATACTGGCCATGCCACTGACTGAGTCTTGTTACCTGGAGCAAACCACCTCTTGGGTGGGAGCCTCAGTATTCTCATCTGGAAAAGAGGGAGGGGAAGATGCAAAGATGGATGATTATGAGAGAGGCATTTGTGAAAGCGTCTGGCCTGTGGGGCACACCTGTCTGTCCCTGTGCCCTGGGCCAACCCCGAGTGTGAAGACTGCAGAGATCCTAGAAGAAGGGGGACCAGGAGGGTGCCTGGGGAGCAAGGAGGTGGAAGGAGCTCTTGGGAAGGCACGTCTGAGCACGCAGGAGGAGCCACTCTCGGGAGAACTGGCTGGGAGGGGTTCAGAGGAATGAGGGGTGTCCGAGGAGAGAGTGCCGGTCATGCAGACGGGATCCAGAGGGTGAGAGGAGGAAGCCGATGCGTCCTAAAGTCAGCTTTGGCTGGGCTGCACAGCACTCTGGGAACGGTACTGCTCTCCATATGAGACAAGAGCTGCTGCCTGGCAGGGGCCTCACTTCTCAGCCCACGCTGTCGGGTCTAGAGCCGTCGGGCTGCTGCTTGCCGGGCAGCGGCACGGGTGGAGGCCTGTGGCTTGTGCCCGTGTGCATGTGTGTGTGTGTGTGCACGTAGTTCAGGGGAGCCCCCCACAGAAGCACCTCCTGACAGCTTCCGACTCTTCGCAGGACCAGAGGCCTCAGGACACCCTCCAACATGTTCATTATCAACCTCGCGATCAGCGACTTTTTCATGTCCTTCACCCAGGCCCCCGTCTTCTTCGCCAGCAGCCTCCATAAGCGGTGGCTCTTCGGGGAGGCAGGTAGACGTTCGGGGTTCCCTTCTGCTGGAGGGAGGAGGCGGGTCGTGGCAGGGAATGCCCGCAGTGGCGGCTGGCTTCAGACGAGGAGGCCATTGGCTCTTCCTGGGCAGAGAGCGGGTGGCTGCCCTTGATCCGGTGAGTGAGCGAGAGGGAAGACTCAGCTTCTGGGCCGGATGCGGCAAGAAGCCAGGGTGGAGAGGGGCTCAGGGCGGCTTTTCTGGAGAGGTGAAGGCAGGAGCTGAGTATGTGCCATCCCCAGACCCTCCCTCCGCTGGGGTACCTCAGGGGCTCCTGCCACGGCCTGAGGTCAGGGAGCTGTGCCCACAGGCTGCGAGTTCTATGCCTTCTGTGGGGCTGTCTTCGGCATCACCTCCATGATTACCCTGATGGCCATCGCTCTGGACCGCTACCTGGTGATCACACACCCACTGACCGCCATCGGGGTGGTGTCCAAGAGGCGGGCAGCGCTTGTCCTGGTGGGCGTCTGGCTCTATGCCCTGGCCTGGAGTCTGCCACCCTTCTTTGGCTGGAGTAAGTGGACTGGAGGAATCGGGAGAGAGGAGGATAAGCTGGGTGGGGCACGTTCAAGGGGCAGGTAGGTAGACTTGCATTGGTCATCTGGCAGGAGGCGCCAAGGGAGTGCTTGAGCCTCAAGGCAGATGGATATTCAGGGGGCATGACTAGCAGCAGGGGAAACTGAGGTAGCACCATCAGCAATCGGAGGATGACCTGGGCTTCCATCCCCAAATAACAGGGAAGACCGCCTGGTTCCTGGCTGTTGGGAAGTGACAGGTGCATCTGATGCTGAGGCAGGCCTTGGGGTGTAGGCTTGAGCAGGTAGGAGAGTTAGCAGCCAGGCGCCCACCTTTCTGTGGCAGGACCAAAAACCTGGCCAAAATCTAGAAGAGTAAGATTCTGGTGCTATGGTCAGGTTTCTGTTCCAAACTGGCAAAAATGGGCAGCAGTGGGTTTTGCTGGCTAGAACTGGCTGGGAAAGCGCCCCTCCACACGCTCTGGCTTCCTCACTGCGCTGGGCAGGGCTGGAGTGGGGACCAGTTGTTTGGGGAGCCTGGACCCCACATCCAAAGCCCCTGCTGGATGAGGAATCACGCCGCCCCGAAGGCTGAGCCCTGACTCCTGGCTCCCAGGCGCCTATGTACCCGAGGGGCTGCTGACCTCCTGCTCCTGGGACTACATGAGCTTCACGCCCTCAGTCCGAGCCTACACCATGCTGCTCTTCTGCTTCGTGTTCCTCCTCCCCCTGCTGGTCATCATCTACTGCTATATCTTCATCTTCAAGGCCATCCGGGAGACCGGCCAGTAAGAGCTGGGAGGAGGGGCTAGATGGGAGGGTGGCCTCATCCCTCTGCGGGGCGGGGCCCCTACCCTGCCCCCAACCTCACTCTGCGCCCTCCCCCTCCCCAGGAGATTCCCAGCTCCAGATGGGCAAAGACAAGCTGAGCCCATGTGCTTAGGGGGTGAGGTGCCCAGAGACCAGCACAACCTGGGTGCCTAGAGAAGTCTCAGGAGACAGGGGCTTCTGAGGAGGGGGCCTTTAGGTCTAATCGGGAGGTCTGCAGGGTAGAGAAGACCCCATAGGCAGAACCACAGGGAGGCAGCTTTGGCTGGAGGTAATGGAGAACTTTCTGGGAGTCAGGGCTTCCTGCACTGGAGAGGATGGCCAGGTCCAGGGAGCCTCCCCCACGGAGCCATGACTGTGGCCTTCACTGCCACCAGAGCGGGGTTGGACTCAGACTTTGCGCCCGCGCTAGGGCTCTCCAGACTTTCAGGGCCTGCGAGGGTGGTGTTAGGTCCCCCCGACAACAGCAGCGGCTACGGAGAGAGTGGAAAATGGCCAAGATTGAGCTGTTGGTCATCCTTCTCTTCGTGCTGTCCTGGGCGCCCTACTCCACTGTGGCCCTGACGGCCTTTGCCGGGTGAGCAGTGCCCAAGGGGCTGGGAGAGGGGCTGGAGGGGGCGGGAGGACAGTGAGGGGGCCCTGGGGTGACCTGTCTCTGGCCAGCCACAGCCCAAGCCAGCCATTCTCACACCCGAAGTCCAGCCTCACAACCATTCATTCATTCTCCCTGCGGTGGTGGTAGTGGCGGCGAGGTTCTCCACGGGAGATGGCCCCGCCACTGGGACACATGCACTGGGACACACGCTGCAGGGGCTCTCGGCCACACTGGGTTTGGCCTGAGGGCCTGCAGGGGGCTCCCAGCTCCCTCAGGAACACAAGACTCTCCCTGAGGTTCTGGCTCCCTCTTCACTTGGGCTGCGGGCACACGGCCTGGATGCCGCTCCCCTCCTGCCTGCCAGTCCTTCGCGGCTAGAGTCTGGGGATTTGATGTCTGCAGCAGCAAGGACACGGGCCAGACTTCAGAAGCACTTTGAGACAGTGAGAGTTATTCATCCTGGGAAGTGTCTGTGTCCGAGACCTCCTTGTGCAGGAAGGGCCTGGTCCCCGGTAAGACTGTCATGTGACATCCCTCTAAGAGAGCCAGGGGAGCAATGGGTCTCAGGGTTGCGTGGGGCGGGGGAGGAGCTGGCCAGAGGCCCAGAGGCCCTGAGGGTGGGGAGGGTTTCCTGCCAGCTGCACGGGCTATCGTGGGACCTGGCGGAACCCCCCAGCCTGGCTCATCTTCCTCTAGCAACCCTCCCTCCTCAGCTCCCCAGGTCAGAATTCTCCCGGCATCGCAGTCTCCCTCCCATGAGGCTGACTTGGCTGTGCTGGTTTGGGCCAGGTGGGGCTGCAGCCCACAGGGCCTGGCCTAGAGGAAGAAGGTTCCTGAGAGTGCAGGTGGGCCGTGGAGTCTCTGGGAGGGCCAGCTAGCCGGGGAACCACGGCTTCTCTTCCTAGGTATGCCCATGTCCTAACGCCCTACATGAACACAGTGCCTGCTGTCATCGCCAAGGCCTCGGCCATCCACAACCCCATCATTTACGCCATCACTCACCCCAAGTACAGGTGCGGCCCTCCTCCAGGACCCAGCCCCAGGTCCCCAGGCCATGGAGGGCCTGAAGCCATGAATGGGGGCAGAGGCTGGCCATCTTTCCTGTCTCTAGTACATGCATTGGGTGGGGGTCTCTAGCAGCTGGGCGCAGCCAGTGACACTGGGTGGGGCCTGGAGCTGGTGTGACCTGCCCCCCCCTGCTGCTCCAGTTCCCCAGGGGGATCAGATTGGAGGGACATCAGAGCTCCTTGGGCGTGTCCACTCCTGCCTATGGGATTTTGGGAGCCAAGGCCAAAAGGCAGCTGGGATGACCAATCAACAGTGATACCCCCTACAAAGAGAAGCCCCCAGACAGCAATGTCCTGGAGAGACCACCGTAGGGAGAGGTTCGAGGGCCCTGGTCGAGGCCCAGGGGTGGTTCTGGCCTAGAACACTCTCTGCTATTGGATTCCCTGCACAGCTGGCCTCTCCCTCGAGGGGCCCTTCAGTGCCTCCATCTGCCTGGTGGGGTCAGTAACTCGCTGCCCTGCCGAGGCCCACTGCAGGCTCAGAGGCTGCTTGGGGAATGTCCCTGGTCCTCACTGGAAGATAATGTGGCTTGGGCCAGCCCCCTGAGAGCTGAGACCAAGCACCTTGCTGAACTTGCTACCCTCCATGTCCATGGCCCCAGTGTCTGTCTGTCCATCCCCACGGCGATGAGCCTGTCAGTCTCTTTCAATCCAGCATCTGTCTGTCCTTTCTCATCATCTCCTGTAATTGCCAGCGTCTTTTTGTCCATTCCCGTCACCCCAACATTTGTCTGTCCTCATAACCCCAGTGTCTGAATCACCCCATTTCCCCATTCTGTCCACTCCCATTAGCCCCATATCAGTTTGTCCCTCCATGTCCATGTGCTGGTGTCTGCCTGTCCACCCCCCTAACCAGAGGTGCTGTTCCTGCAGAATGGCCATAGCCCAGCACCTGCCTTGCCTGGGGGTTGTGCTGCGCGTGTCAGGCCAGCGCATGGGACCCTCCGCCAGCTACCGCTCCACCCACCGTTCCACGCTGAGCAGCCAGGCCTCAGACCTCAGCTGGATCTCCGGACAGAGGCGCCAGGCATCCCTGGGCTCGGAGAGCGAGGTGGTAAGGATGCAATGGCCTCCGAGGTGGGCACCTTATCCTCCTTTCCTCAACCAGGCCAGCCTCAGGCCTCTGAGACCCAGGGACCCTCAGGACGCTGGGACGCTGGCAGTAAGAGCCCCTCACGACTGCCCCAGGGCCTTCTCTTGCCCCATCCCCCTGGGTCCAGAGAAGCCATGGTTCAGCCCAAGGTCACCCAGTAGCAGGGCCAGGACTGATGCATCTTCCAAGGCCAGGCCATCTCTCTTCCACGCTAGCAGTATTCCAGAAGCTGAGAGCCACAAAAAGACAGGCATTTCTGGCCCTAGATGGGCCTCCTGAGAGATAGGCAGGAGCTAGCTTGGGGCCCTTTGTTCTTAGCCTTACGCCCCCTCCTCCTGGGACCCTTGAGGAGCCCACAGGATGCAGCGAAAGGAGTACTGGCCCAGGAGTCCGGGGATCTAGGGTCAAGCTTCAGTTCTACCACAGTCTCACTGTGGGAGCTTGGGCAGGTCACTCACCCCCTCTGAGCCTCTGTGTTCTTCTCTAAGAGGGAAAACAGTTGTCTCTACATCCAAGACTGGCTAGGGTGCCCACGGGCGGGTGCCGACCCCACAGTTGGTGTTAGCCCTGGGAGCTACCAGCCTGCCAGCCCCTCTTTGGGGCCCAGGGCTGGGATGCCCCCTAATGTCCCCAGGAGAGCTCTCTGTGCTGTGGCCTCCCGTCCCCAGCCACACCTGGGCTCCTCCATCATTGTAACTACAGGGCCCACGGTGCGCCCCGCCAAGAATCTCCACGGACCTCTTCCCACTGCTTCCATCCCTGGGGGGCCGCAGTTGAGGGGCTGACGCAGGAGCTGTCAGAAGTCCCTTCCCTGAACCATACGTAGTGAACGACATCAAAGGAGTGAATGTTGTCTGTCAACCGAGGCCTAGACCCTCATGAAGATGGACCGTCCCACATGCTTAAGAAGGCACATAGTGCACATGCGCGCGTGCGCGCGCGTGCGCGCGCACACACACACACACACACACACACACACACACACACACACACGTTAGCAGAGGCACTCACAGTTGGCAGGGATTTGGTGACCGGCAAGTCTCCAGGGCCGGGGACCTCCCTGCAGTGAATACCTGTGCAGAGGATGGAGACAGTCTTGGCTGGGGATGAGGGCAGGAGCGGGGCTGCGGGAGGTCCCCCTGCCCTCACAGTGACTCTCCTGCCTTCCCCAGGGCTGGATGGACACGGAGGCAGCAGCCGTGTGGGGGGCTGCCCAGCAAGTGAGCGCACGCTTCCCCTGCGGTCAGGGCCTGGAGGACATGGAAGCCAAGGCCCCTCTCAGGCCCAGGGGGCAGGAAGCAGAGACTCCTGGGAAGGTGATTGGGCCGAGCCCCTGCCAATCCATACAGGGGTGGGGACAAGGGGCAAGTAGCCCAGGGAGTGGCCAAGAAAGGGGAGCTATTCTTGTGGGCAGGCCCAGCGCCCTCTGGGAATCACTCCTTCTCCACCCAGATGTCCTTGCCTATTTGGGGTGCTGGGGGTCTCTGGGACTCCATGGCGCTCTGAGCAGCCTGAGTGAGCCTGGACCACACCTGAGAGTGTGTGGGATGGTGCAACCCTGACTCCGCACATCCGTGGCCGGCGGCAGTGGCCTTCTGGTGCTGTGGGGAACGTGTGGTGTGTCTAAGTGTGTGTGAGCAGGACAGGATGTGTGTGCACAGTGGAGTGAGACTTGTGCCTGTGCGTGACCATGTGCCTTGCACATGTTCTCTGTCACTGTGACACCACAGGGCACAGGACAGAGTGCGCCCCGACGTGTCTGCTCTAAGGCGCCTATGACGGAGGGTGGCTGGTGTGTACCTCTCTGCGTGATCAGAAGCTGGACCTACCTGGGGGGGGGGGTGCTGCGAGCTGTGTATGTGCTCGCAGCGAATGCCCTGAGATTAGGATGTCACCCAGAATACTTGTGTCTATTAAAAGAAGGCCAGCTGTCAGCCCAAGTGCCTATGGAACGGAATGTCGATGGCGATTAGAGAAGGCCATATTCTGGAACGCTGGAAATGCCGTGTGCACAGGCCCCGAGGCTACCCTTCCCCCTCCCCCCTCAGCTGACAGCTCCCCACCCAACCGCTCCATTCACACCCGCACAACACCCCCCAGCTCCTGGGCTCTCTTGGGCTTCCCCAGCGAGCCCAAGACCATGTCCTGCCTTACTTCCCCAAGGCTGTTCCCTGGGCGTCCCAGAGAGGGGGAGACCTGGGCTGCTTCCTCCAGCTGTGGAGCCCCTGCCTCTCCTGGGGAGCACTGCTGCTTTGACGCTCCAACCTCAGGGAGGACTCACTCCCCAGCCCCGAGCCCGGGCACTGTGCGCGGCCACAGAGGCCAGGACAGAGATGGGCAGTGCCCCTTGGACTGGGAGGGGGGGCCGTGATGAAAGGCACTGTGCCCATCCTGGAGGGAATACTGGGCTGCGCTGTGGCACAGGGGGGAGAGGGACAGCACATCAGCAGTCACCTAACACATGTGATAAGCACTGTCATCGAGGTATCAGCATACAGGGTGCTGAAAGAAGAGGCAAGTCCCCGAGGGCTCCCCAGGGAAGGCGGAGGTGAAGCAAGGATTGTCAGGCAGAGCGGGGGTCATGTTGAGTGTCCAGGCGGAGGGAACGCCCTGTGTGAATGCAGCAGGGGGGCGCTGGGGATGGGGCTTGGGGTGTCCGGGAGCACAGTGCTGCTCTGTGATCTGGGAGCAGCCGGAGGGACTCTGGGAACTGGTGGTGGGGACAGAAGAGAAGAAGGGCAGGAGGTGGTCAGAACTGTGGGAGGCCCAATCGGGTGTTGGCCTGAGAGGTGTCTGCTGTGAGCCTGGGGAGAAGGGAGCCCTCGGAGGGAGGACTGAGCGGGGGCCCTGCGGTGGGCTCGATCAGCCTCTCGCGGTGGTAGGGGCTCTCTGTGGTGACTGGGGAAGCACAGGTTGAAAGGGATGAGGCGGCAGGGAGAAGCCTAGAGGAAGCTAGTGCTGTAGGATGGGGAAGAAATGGGGCTTTGAAGGCAGCAGAGAGAGGGAGTGCTGGGGCCCCAGGCGGAGTGAAGGAAGTGGGGGCGAGGGGAGCTCAGTCCTGCCAGACCGCAGGATTCTGAAAGCCTGGGAGACATCCCAGCGGGACGTCCTGTCGGTGGCCTTGGACATGGCCGGTTCCATCCTCCAGGCCATATGGCCTGTGGTCTCGGAAAAGGCCCATCCCCAGCCAGGACACCACCTGGCCCCTCTAGGCAACCACCCTTCAGTTCTCCGTGACTTCACTGGAAGACTGCTCCCAAGGGGTCCCTCCTTGGGCTAAACAGATGTGTGCTGTTTACTTTCAGACCAAGGGGCTGCTCCCCAGCCTGAACCCCAGGATGTAGGGCGCCCATTGGCTCCCCTTTTCTTCTGGGACACATCCAGCCCCTTCACCTCCCCCTCATACACACAGACCTGGGATTACCCCCAGGAGCCTGCAGGCTTTGGAAGTGGCCCTGTCACCCGTGCTGTGCTGGATTCACGGCCCCACACCACCAAACTCCTGCCCTGCCAAGTCTCTCATCTCAACAGCCTGTACCCCAGGCTCAGCCTGTACCCAGGCCCTCCTGGCTCCTGCAGTCATCCGCCTCTCCTCAAATGCTGTGTGCTGTGATTGTCCAGGCGATGACAATGGCGACGGCTCCGTGGGACTCACTGGCTAATGGTGAGCGGCCTCTGCACCCAGGCTGGGCCTTTCACTGACCCAGGCAGGCCAGCTCGGCATCCCTGCAGCCCGTGTTGGAAGCCAAGCACAGACCTTCCTGCGCAGGAAGCCATCGTTCGCCTGTCTCCCCCATCCCTGCTTCCTGAGTCTTTCTGCCGTGGCTCACACTCTCCTACAGGAACATATTTACATGCACCAAGCACAGGCGCGCACACTCTGCACCTGTGGTTTGTCTCAAATCAGTAGTCTAAGCTCATCCCAGGTCTGTATGGCTCTGAGAGTGTATAGGAAAATAAAAAGCAGAGAAATTCTCCTCAGATAAGCATGGTCTTTACCTGTGGGTGTGGTGATGGGGGAGAGACCCAGGGCCCGACCACTGATGCCCACATCGGCCTCTCTCTCTCCTCTCCCTCTGTCCCCCACCTGGCCACTCTCACTCCTGAAGCCTCCATCTCAAACTGCGAGGGGCAGAGTGGAGGAGGGATGGAGACCGGGCTTGCCCCCGTCCCCAGTCCTCAGTGAGCTGCTGTTACTGGGAAACACTTTGTGCCCAGCCTGTGGGGACCAGCTGCTCTCTGGCTGGCTTCCGGTCTCCCAGGGGAGGCAGACGGAGGGAGGCTGGCCTTCCCCTTTAAGAGTGTACTCCCCCATCCCTCTCCCCAGCAGCAGCATCAGGCAGTGTGGGTGCCTGAGTCCAGAGAGACAGCTGGCAGCTCCAGGTACTGCCTAGCCCGGGGCTTCCCCTCCGCCTGTGCGATTGGCTCCTTTCTTTCCCCACACTGGTCATACTTGGTGCTGGGTCCTCTCCAGCAGGTCCTGTCAGGACGGACCCTTCCCAGGAAAGGGGGTAAAA
>LNAC01000311.1:840521-883121 GCA_002007465.1 Ailurus styani | reverse complement strand
CGTGGGGAGGGGTGGGGTGGGGCCTCGGGGTGGGGCAGGGGCTGGTATGGGGGAGGGTGGGGTGCTGGCCATGAGTGGCTGGCTTTCTGGGCCGGCCCGGGCAGTGGGGACAGACTGGGCTGTATGATACATAGAAGAGGTGGTGCAGTGGGTGGAAGAATACAGGTCTCTCCCTGACTTCTTCCACTGGGTTTTTGTGGGAACTTAGGCAAGTTACTAAATGCCTGTGTGATGTGGGGGCTCCTACCATGCACGTTGAATGGGCCAGGCCCAGGGCATTAGGTGGGGTGCTGGCAGCTGGGAAATTACTCACACCCAGGCCTACACTGAGTCCTCAGGGCCCAGCTTAGGGTAGAGCCTTGCCGGAGGGCCAAAGAGCAGCTTCAGTGAGCCTCAGTTTCCCCAGCCAGAGTCAGGATGGCCTTGAAGTATCTTCAGGCCACACAGGGTCTGCGGTCTCTTCTGAGGAAGGACTTCTGAAGGTATCTTGGCCCAAAGACCACACTGGCTGGAGTCCTGAGGGGCCTCGGCCCCCACCCCCCACCCAGAACACACTGTCTCTAGGTTACAAGCTGAATACATCGCACGCCCGTCCTTATGTCTTCTGGCCCCATGTCCCAGCAGCTGAGCAAATGGCATCTCCTCCCCTCCTCCCTGCCCCCTGCCATTCCAGTGCAAAGGGCATGGGGACCTGGCATGCAACGTTGGCAGCTGGAGCTTTCCATGCTGCTGTCAAGTTTTCCAGGGCACAAATGAGACAGGAGAGCCAGGAATAACTTCTGGGCCCCTAGAGGGTCTGGAGGGTGTGGGCCTGCCTCAGACCTTCTTTCAGACCCTAGGCCAGGACCCTATGCCCTTCACTCCCATGCCTGGTCTGGGCATCCGGAGGTGCCTGCGGCCACTGGGAACCCATTATCTGGCATGAGCCCCATAGGAACGAGCACCATTCAGGTGCTCCAGCGTGGCCTGTGTCCATTCCCTGTGTGACCTTGGAGAAGTCACTTAACCTCTCTGAGCCCTGGTTGCCGCAGGCTGGGGTGGCAGCCTCTCAGGATCTGAGGGGATAATGGCATAAGGGACCTGGTGTTGAGCTCGGCCGTGCCCAGAGCTCCTGTCGTTATTATGATCATTTTTACAGCTGGACAACCCTGGGCCAATTGCTAGCCTCCTTAGCAGAAGCTCTGTCCAGACCAGCCGGAGGCTCAGCTCGGTCCCAGGCTTCCTGCTGGGTAAGCTACCATCTCAGAGGTAGTTCCCTGGTGAGGACCAGGGAGCACAGCGCAGGAAGACAGCAAATTGCAAAGCCCCTGCCCAGAGGAGCTCAGCCACGGTCTTCTGGGTGAAGGGGTGGGAGTCGAGCTGGGCAGAAGAAACACACATCTGGGCGGGCCCTCCAAAGGGCAGAGGGAGCAAGGAGAGGAGAGCAAGGAGGAGAGAGCATTATCGCTAATTGGGCCAGTCCCCCATCCTGTCCCCTGGGGGGGGGTGCTGGGTGCTGGACACCCCTCCCCAGGGGCAATATTAGCCGTGTGAGTCACAGTGGGAGGCTGCGGGCGGGTGGAGTGTAGGGTTACAGTCCATTTATGGGCGCAGCAGAGGGCAGATATCAGTGTCGATGGCATTCGTTCCCAGCTATTCTTAGGAGCCTCTCAGAAGCTCCACACAGCCTGGCCAGACAGCAAGGGACAGAGCAGGCAAGCCTGGGGGTCGGGGAAGGGGTCCAGGTGTAGGCTGGGGAGGTGGGTGCGTGAGGACCCTCTCACCCCTCTCTTCTCTTGTCCACAGAGGCCGCCGCTGTCAGCACGAGCATGTCTTACAGCGTGACCCTGACCGGGCCTGGGCCCTGGGGCTTCCGTCTCCAGGGGGGCAAGGACTTCAACATGCCGCTCACTATCTCCCGGGTGAGTGTGCACTGCCCACACAGCCTGGTGCCCGCAGGGGCGGGGCGCGCCCAGAGGCGGGTGTGTGCGTCCCTCCATCCCTCTGCCGTCCTCCCTCGAGGCTCTTGGAAAGCAGAGCATGCCCCCTCCCCAGTCTGGGGGCCGGGACTGGCTCCAGCTGGATACTGCCAGCCACAGACCCCTGGTTTCAGCCATAGCTGTTGTCCGCCCGAGCTCGCCAACCTGTCGTGAGTGCGAACCATGGGCAAGTGGTGGGTGTTCTGAGCCAAGGAGGAAACGCCAAGTTTGCTGGGTAGGCAGGCAGGTGGACAGAGTATAGTAAGTGCCTTCTTAAGCCCTTCCCCAGGGAGGGGAAGCCCACGGTGCCCCTAAGCCTGCAGCATCTCCACGGAAGTGGGCAGCTGCCTTGGGGAGAGAGCACTCCTAACATGGAGAGGACAGGTGAGGGCCGGCAGCTAGACAGACGGACAGACCGAGGACTTCAGCTGCTCTGCTGTCAGCACTCAGGGCTGGGCTGGGCTGGTGGCTGGGCTCCAGTCCCCACTCCATCTCAGGCCCAAGGTAACAGTCTCACCTCCAACCCCCTTTCCTCCACCCCAAGCTTCCTCCCCACCCTCCCCACCAGGCCCCAACCCACTTGGCCACAGGTGCTCTGACCGCCTGTCTGACATCTTCCCCATGCTCACCTGGGGAAATGGCCCATACGTTCTGCAGGGTCTCTGATCTGGGAACAGCCTGCTGGCGATGTCCCAGGTCACTGGAGATCGTCTGAGTAACGCTATTGCCCAGCCAGAAACACTCAAGTCCAGAGAGGCGGTAAGCTAGGTGTGCTTGAGGGGAAGCAGTCTTTGTCTTAACCACTGCCGGGTCCCCAGCGCCCCTCCCAGTGTCTAGAACATGGTAGGCGCTCAGGTAACACTTGTCGAGGGACTCCCCAGCAAGTCTGGCAGAGCTGGGGTGGAGACCGCGGGGCTCAGGGTGGACTGTGAGGCGTGGGAGGGCCAAGACAAGCCGTGCCTGGTGGCGTCAGGCTGAGGCTGAGCGCCCTGCACCCCTGGGCAGCCTGAGGCTCCAGGCCGTCACTGGCGGGGGGATGGAGGGCCCAGTGAGACTGGACTCTGCCCACCTGGGGACAGGGAGGAAGTTCTTCCTCAGGACAGCAGAGATTTGCCATGGGCCTGGGGCGGGGGGCGCGGGCGCATGGAGGTGGGCAAGGAGCACTCAGGTGGGCATCCAGGGAAGGCCTGGAGGGGCTTGGCAGAGGGGACAGGGAGCCAGTGCCCCCACGGAGGGGCAGTCCCGGTTGTGGAACCTGATGTGAGCCCTTGGGGGCACCCCGAGACGGAGAAGCCCCCCTCAGGGGTGCCAGAGGAGCCTCATAACAGCTGTAGAGGCCATGACTCCCAGTTGGGCGGGGCACTGGTCTGGCTGTAGTCCAGGGACAGCGCCATGGTCACCCCTCTGGAGGTCTGGCTCATCCAACCTGAGTCTCCAGACCCACTGTCCCGGAGGCCTCAGTGTGCAGTACCATGAGGACCGCCAGAGCCTTGCACACCCTGCCTAATGATGTGAAGCTGTGTGGGCATTTGAGCCCCGGTCGACATGGCCCCCTCCCCCCGGGACCCTGCACACGTCCCCACCAGCATGGTCACAGGGCTGTCCACCCTCACCGTCCTGGGTCCACAGGCCTCCCGTGCCTGGGACTGAGCCCACATCTCCCCCAGCCCTACAGTCCTCCAGGCCTCCTGCTGGCACTCCCTGCCCCAGTGGGTGGAAATTATCCTCCTGGCTCAGTGGCACCCAGGATAGCCAATGACCTCACCCAGGATCTATGCGCCACCTGGCCTCGGCCAGCCCAAGGCTTATATTGCAGCACGGAGGCCTTAAGCTAGACAGCAGGAAGAATGTCCCCACCGCAGGGAAAGGGTGTATCGGGATGTAATGGAACCAATGACTACGGGCGACCTTTATAAATAGAACCCACAGCTCGGGCAGGGCATCGGGGGTTAGGGATAATGGTCTCTCCACTTCCTTCAGAGGCATGCCCCAAATCATCAAGGCCATGGAACAAGCTGGGCTGGGCACTTGGTCCTCCCCAGGGCTTAGAACCTCTCGACAAACTCCTCTGGGGGGCCACCGATGCCCTGGGCCAGGGCATCCCCAGCTCAGGGCGGCTGGCCAGGCAGCGCCCAGGACACTCCCACCAGGACTGTGGTGTTTCCTGCTGGGGCCCTTCTGTAGCAGGAACTTCTTCCTCCGTGGGACGCACGGCCACGGTGGATGCTCCGGCGTCCTGGCCTGAGCCTTTGCAACAGGGCAGTGGCGTCCAAGTGCAGTGGGGTGGGGGGTGGGGGTGGCAAGGGCAGGGCCTGCTCACTCTCAGCAGGGCCGACACCCCTGGGCACCTGAGAGAGGCGGGGGTGGGAGGGGAAGGGCTGGGATGACCATCTCACTTCAGTGCCAGCCAAACTGACGCTCAGATTTGCTCGGGAGCTCTTGTGACCTCAGGAACCCCTACCTCCCTGGCTTGCCCTCCATCCTTGGGCTAGGGATTAGTAGGAGAGGACTGAATGGGGCCTGTCCCTTGTCAGCTTGCGGCTCCTCCTGTAAGAAGGCTGCCCCCGCTCAGGCTGGGTGGTAGCTCCAGTCCCCACCCCACTCTGCCCCTGCCCGCCCACCTGCCTGCACCAAGAAACCCTGGGACAGTAACAGCCCCCCACGGCCTCCTTTCAGTGGCTCTCTGCGAGGACCCACAGAGAAGTGGGCTCAGGAGGGAGAATGGGAGGGTGGAGGGGAAATGCCTTTATTTATCCTGGACAGGTGCGGCTGGCCTGCAACACGAGCTCCCCTCTCACCGCCCCCCTCCCAGCCCTGCCCGATTCTCCAGGAAGTGGGGGAGGGGTGGGAGCCGCCGTGGAGGAGCGCTCCAAGGGCCGGGCCTGCCCCTGGCAAGATCAGACACTGGGGCCATGGTCTGGGGCCTTGTCCTTGCTGCACGCTGCAGCCCTTGACTTTATGGAAGAAGTGTGCGCTTTTGTCTGGCTCTGCTGCTCACAGTCGTGTTGCTTTAGAAAAGACGGTTCTCCTGCTTAGCCTGGTTGTCTCATCTGTGAAATGGGAGTGTGCATGTGAGTGCTTTCTAACAGGCACTGGGAAAATTCACCTGTTGTTCTGCTGAGGTGGTGGTGAGGATGGGGGAGCGGCGGGGCCCGAGTCCAGGCCCCCCGGGGTGGGGGATGCCCATCTCTCTCCTCCAAGGCCGCTGTCCCTTAAGGCCTTATTCAACTGGCCTTGCAGGCTCTCCTGGGGCACCAGCCCAGAAGCCCTTGCTTCTTTGCTGTTTTTTGTCCCAGTATTTGTCAGATCTCCTAGCTACAGTGGGGACGCAGAGGACAGAGGGTCCCCTGGGAGGGGGAGGGGGACAGGCCGAGACTATTCTGGGTTAACTGTGCCGGCCATTCCCGGAATTTTGAGGTCTTAGTGCTGTTTCTTGGGCAGCGCCTAGCAGTGCTGACAGGCTGAGCTGTTTATAGCCACATTGAAGGTCAGGCAAGCCTCCCGAGGACTGCTGTGAGGCTGGCCGGGGCCTTCCCAGACCAGCGAGTGGAGAAGATAACAGGACAGAGGCCCCCAGCTGGGGAATGTGGTCTTGGAGGTCCCCAGGCCAGGCCTTATCCCTGCCTGCCTCCCTCCCAGGTGCTCAGAGCTGTCCCTGACCCCATGGGGGCTCTGAAGGAAGTGGGCAAGAGACTCGGCCCTGAGGAGCAGACCCTCAGAGGCCTTGGGCCAGGACACAGGACAAGGCAACTTCACGGGTAGCCCCCAGGGCTCCTCAGGCTAAAGCTGCTGTGGGTCAGCAGCACGTCTGAGGAAGGCCGGCTTCCCGAGTAACGACTGCTAGGCTCTGTTGGGGCAGCCCTCTCACCTGGGAGTTGTCTCCTCAGTTCCCTGAGTCTCCATCCGTCTCTGCACGGTCCCCCATGCAGACCGGCCATGATTGCAAAGGCCCCCCACTCGAGGGCCTCCCGTTCTCACAGTTTCTCTACCCTTTGGAGCAGGAAAAGCCTCTACCCAAGAACCACCCTATGAGGTACGAAGTGGACTTTGCCAGGCCCCAGGGTTGTCTGGGGCCCACGGGAGTGACGTGCCCAGGGGAGCACTCTACCACTGACATCCAGGACAGGGAACTGTGGGAGAAGAGGAGAAGACACAGACTCAGAAGGCCAGGGAAGGGTGTGCTCAGCAAGAGAGAGGACTGGTGACCCTTGGTTTGGGGCCCGGGGAGGTCACTGGTATGAAGTGGTGAGGGCTGGGTGTGAGAGGGATGGGAGGCCGTCGGAGGCAGCAGCACCCGCTGGTCATGCTCAGGGAAGCCCGCAGGTGAAAGAAATGAGAGGGAGACATGACAAGAGCCCATTGGAGCAGCTAAGTCAGGGAGAGGCTTAAAAAAAAAAGACTTAATTTTTTTTTAAAAGATTTTATTTATTTATTTGACAGAGAGAGAGAGAGAGAGATCACAAGTAGGCAGAGAGGCAGGCAGAGAGAGAGGGGTAAGCAGACTCCCTGCTGAGCAGAGAGCCCGATGCGGGCCTTGATCCCAGGACCCTGAGATCATGACCTGAGCCGAAGGCAGAGGCTTTAACCCACTGAGCCACCCAGGCACCCAAAAGACTTAATTTTTTTAACAGCATTTTAGGTTCACAGCAAAATCGAGTGGAAGGTTCAGAGTCTTCCCATATGTACCCTGTTCCACACATGCACAGTGTCCCCCCGTTATTAAGAGGGATGTATTTCTTATAAGCGATAAACCTATATTGGTACATCATTATCACCCAGTTCACACCTGGGTTCTCTCTCGGTGTTGTTCATTCTATGGGTGTGGGCCAACGTAGAATGACTTAGATCCACAATATCACATCATACAAAATATTTTCACTGCCCTGAAAATCCTCTGGGCAAGGAGAGGCTCTTTGAGCATAGCCAAGACTCTGGCTTGTTTATCAGCCAGGGTGGAGCTGGGGAGTGGGACCATGGGGAGACAGAAGTTTCCAGTGAAAGGATGAGGGATGGAGCAAGGCCCCATGGGAGGCCAGATGGGAAGGGAGCAGAGCATGGCGTGATGGTAATTTAATCACATCATGATAAATGCATTTAGGGCTCTGTGCGAAGTGTGCTGGGGTGGTCAGCCCGGGCGGCTTGGGAGGAGATGCTGAAAGTTGCACATTTCACCGCATCTACCACCTACCCTTGCCCCCCGAGCCACTGCCACACCTACACTGGCAGCTCTAGAGGGGAAGGAAGGCAGGAGCCTGTCTGGTTTGGAGCATCGAGAATGAGGGCTGGGAACTTTTGCAGAGCCCCTCTACCACTAGGGAGCTGGGGAAATAGGAGTCTATGTGCACCTGAGCCCCGAGCACGGCCTTGCTTCCCTGGGACCCTGGACAGGACTCCTCTCTCTTCCAGCCAATGCTCAGGCGCCTCTAGGGGCCGCCGGCTGGCTTAGGACTGGTCAGTTCGAGCTGGCCCCTCACACCCCACTTCCTGCCAGCTCCAGATCTTGTTTCCCTGTGGAGCCAGGGCTGCAGCTGTCCAGCCTTGTCCCCTATGGCACCCTCCAGGGGCAGGGGCTGGGGGCCAGCCCCTGTCCCTCCTCCACCGGGAGCTTCCCTGAAGCTTTCTCAGCTCAGCTCCTCCTTGTGGGATAACCTATTTAAACATGTAATCCTCCTAGCGACTGTGGCGGAAAGGCGTTGTTGCTGTCTTCACCCAGAGGGTGTGGAGGTTGCCCTTACCCTCAGGTCTGGCTCGGACCAAAGTCTGTGCCCTTTGCGTTATGGCCTCCCCACAAGGCACCCATGGTCACAGATGCCACGGCTGCTCCCTGGCACCTGCTCTCCCTGTGTCCCCTGTCATGTCCCTAAACCACGGCCCAGCAAGGAGGAAGGGCTCCTGTGAGCCTGGTGGCGTCTTGGCCCCCGGACACCTCAAGCCTGTCCTAAGGAGCTTTTGAGACAAGACCCCGATCCTGGAGCTCTGCCCAGCTCTGGGCTCTGAGTTGAGAGGTGGCTGGTGAAGTGAAGTGGGAATGAAGCATTTGTTATGAAGAGGTTTTCAAATGCTCAAAAGAGGATAGAAAGACTTCAAAGAAAAATACCCCCAAGGGGGGCGCCTGGGTGGCTCAGTAGGTTAAAGCCTCTGCCTTCGGCTCAGGTCATGATCTCAGGGTCCTGGGATCGAGTCCCGCATTCGGCTCCTTGCTCAGCAGGGAGACTGCTTCTCCCTCTCCCTCTTCTGCTCCCCCTGTTTGTGCTCTCTCTGTCCCTCTCTCTCAAGTAAATAAATAAAATCTTAAAAAAAATATATTCCCCACGGATTTAGAGTGGCTTTGGGTCACCTGTGGGACAAGGAACACAGAGAGAGAGGCAGGGAGTCAGGCAAGAGACGCATGGGTATACCACGAGTAGCCTGCACTCTTCTCCAGTCCTGGGCTTTGGGCAGGGGTCCCTAGGTGGCCCCACCCTGCTGCAGGGCAGGCTGCTCCTGAGAAGGGGGTGGGGATCTGATGGCCCTTGGACCGAGCAGGGAGCGACCTCTTAGGGTCCCTGCCTCCTCTCAGGAGACCTGGGCAGAGCCAAAGAGCACCCATCTAGAAGAGAATTGCAGCACCCTCCACCCACCCCCACCCACCTCCAGCCCCAGGGGTCATGGGCCCTGCTCAGGGCCGTCAAAAGCCAGGCCAGCTGAGCCCTGATGAGCAGACACAGGTGCGAGGAGAGAGGCGCCAGGGCCGGCAGGAGCTAGCTCGGCACTCCCCTGGGGGCGCTCGGCTGCTGACCAGGCCCTGGGGAGGCTGGGCATTTCCCAGGGAACCAGGATCACCCCAGTATATACCTGAGAATGAGGGGGAGCCAGGCAAGGCCAGGCAAGGGGAAGGCAGGAGACCCCGTGGGTAGGTATGTTGTTAGCCCTTGCTTGAGGGAGACAGATGTCCCCAGGGCAGCTCCAAAGGACGAGCATTCCGGATAGTCCTGCAGCTTGCCCTAGCTGATCTGGCCCCAGCAGCTCTTGGATGTCATTCTGGTGTCCTTGCTCACACTGACATCCATGATCTTCTGGACACTGCTCCAGTCCTGCCTGGCAGACCTCCCCTCTTCAGGCAGGAGGCCTGCCCTTCTGTCTGGGGTCCATGGTTACCATACCTGGGAGCTCGTTACTGCTGTCCATTGATGGTGAGAAGCGTCTGGGAGAGTCGTGGTATGGGGAAGCTCTGGTGTGGGGGAGCCCTGCTAGAGGGGAGTCCTGGCGTGGGGACAGCCCTGGTGCGGGGTATCCTACTGTATGGGGGCCCTGGGGTGGGGGTGTCCTGCTGTGGGGGAAGCCTGTGAGTGGTCCACTAGGACCGCAGAGGCCTTGCACAATTTACCCTGAATGGAAGCATACTGGTATCTGCTACTTTCTCTGAAATGCTTCCAAACTAAGATGGATTGCCGTATGGAGAGGGGGCTAGACACATGACACAGAAAGTTTAACGAACGCTAAGGTAGAAGCTCAGTGGTGGATGTGGGGATGCTCACTGTAGAATTCTGTCTGCTTTCTCTATGTTTGCAGATGTGCATAGTAAAACTTTGGGGATAGCACAGGCCTGAACGTGAAGCCAGGAGGTGTAGGGCAAGCCAATTTTCTGCACACAGGCCCAGCTGGGCAGCTCAGCGTGCCCTCAGGAGTCCCCTCTTGGCCCAGAAAGTGGTTTGTTTTTCTCTGTTGTTTTTTACCTTTTGTTCAACCCTTAAAATCAAAGGAAGCAACACTCCTGTCATTAGCATAGGCTCCCTGAGGCCATGAATTTGGGGATAAGGGATGTGTATTTTGAGAAGGCCTAAGTAATTCCTTTTTTTTTTAAGATTTTATTTATTTCTTAGAGAGAGAGTGTGTGCTCACGAGCAGGGGGAGGGGCAGAAGGAGAGTGGAGAGCTCAAGACGGGGCTTGATCCCAGGATGCTAGGATCATGACCTGAGCTGAAGGCAGATGCTCAACCGACTGAACCACCCAGGTGCCCCAGCCCAAGTAATTCTAAGATACCCCCGTAGGAGCCAGGGAATCGGAGTGGACTTTGGTTTCCTGGAGGTCTCGGGGGTGGTTTCTCTATTGTCCTTGCCATGGCTCCGTGGATTCATGGGTGAGGGGCAGCTACTGTGTTGGCGAAGGTAGCATAGTCCCCGGGGCTAATAGGACACTTGCATGGCGAGGACTTGGCTGCTCTTGCTGCTGTCCCTGTGTTTGCACATGCGGTTTGTGGTCTGGCCTGTAGAGCCCACCGGGGACTAGAGGCTGGTGACCGCAGGTGGCCCTGGTTTGGAGGAAGATTCCTTGCAAAGGGCGGGGCAGGAGGCTTCCGTCCATGTCTGGGAGTCCAGGGCCTGGCCAGAGGCTTACCCAGGCCTGGCACACAGGGTAGGGGACTTTCCCTAGGTCTTCTTTGGACTCCTTCTAGGATGGTCCCCCAGGCCAGGGCCAGAAAACGGCTTCTGCCAGCATTAGAAGCCAGCCTTGTCCCTGGGGCGTAGACAGGAAGGTGACTGGGATGTGCCCAGAGAAGCCAGGAAAGCTGGCTGGTGGGCATGTAGGGGAACAAAAGCCAAGGGACGTCTTCCAGTTACAACTTGGTGGGGGGTGGCTCCCAGAGGCTCCTCTTTCCTGTGATGTCACTGGGGGCGAGGCCTGTAAGACACAGGGGGCCTTCCACATGATGTCATGGGGGTCAAGTCATAAAGTCTTTCTTTGTGTTATCCGTAGGGGGTAGATGGGTATTTCATGTGGTGACATGGGGGTGTAAAGCCAGTCTCCATGACATTCCTTGAGACGTCTTTAGAAGTGGAGCCTTATCACATTCCATGTGATGTCCCTAGGGGCCAGCCATCAACTTATTATAGGTGATATCACCGAGGCCTCCAGAATTTTGCATTTCAAGTGACATCTCTGGGGGGAGGCACGCTATTACCAAGGGCTAGGCCTGCGGAATTTGGCATTGTGCATGATGTCATTGAGAGTGGGTATGAGCCATCCTGACATTGCATGTAATGTCCCTGGGAGTGTGGCCTTCTTGACCTTATGCGGGACATTCTTGGCGTGTGGTGTCTAGAGCATTCTGTGTGAGCACACTGGGCGTGGGGTCCCCAGACTCCAACATTCTGTGATGTTGTTAGTGTTCAGGGTTTGGGGTCCGGTCCCCACACCTGTACCTCCCCTTCTGGAAGTATGAAGCCAGCCACAGAGTGCTGAGCCCTGCCCCATGCCCCAGTGGACCTTGCTTCCCCAGCTCTCTGCCTCCCTGCTACGGCAGCACTAGGCACTTGCCCTGGGTGGGGTGCTCCCATGAGGGCACATCTGTTCTGCTTCCTTGCCTGGCAGAGTCTCTGTGGTGGTGCTGAATCTTTTTTTTTTTTTTTTAAAGATTTTATTTATTCATTTGGCACAGAGAGAGAGATTACAAGTAGGCAGAGAGGCAGGCAGAGAGAGAGGAGAGAGGAGGAAGCAGGCTCCCCGCTGAGCAGAGAGCCCGATGTGGGCCTCGATCCCAGGACCCTGGGATCATGACCTGAGCCGAAGGCAGCGGCTTTAACCCACTGAGCCACCCAGGCGCCCCATGCTGAATCTTAACTCATGCATATACCCTCCCTCCTGGAGCCCGGGAAGTGCCCCATGGGTTTTTGGGGTGCAGGCATTATAGTAGGCTAACAGACAGTCCCCAAGTCTCAATGGCTTAGCATCGCAGAAGCTTATTTCTCCCTCGTGCAACATCTGATGCAGTACTTCTTAATCATCTTTCCTCCAAGCAGTGACTTGAGGATTCAGGTCCCTCTGTTGGTGGGTCAGCTGTTCTCTTTTGGGTCCTCTGCACCCAGTTAGCTGATATGCAGAGAGACCGCAGGGGGGCAAGGATGGTGGCTAGGGGCTGGCCTGGAAGTGGCGGGCATTGCTTCCATCCATATTCCTCTAGCCAGAGCTGGGCTCTAGGTCACGTTCAGACACAGAACACTAGGCAAAGGGGTGATGGTGTGCCAGGAGGAGGCATGAGGCTTGGGGAGCGGCAGGTGCTGGCCATAGTGAATGAAAGAGGAAGTGGGAGGCCTCTACTACATGACCCCAGGTGACTCTTCCTCGAGACTGGCCCATTGTCAGGCCCACCCTACCTACACTCACCCTCCCTGTCTGGTGTCCTCTCAGATCACACCTGGGAGCAAGGCCGCCCAGTCCCAGCTCAGCCAGGGTGACCTCGTGGTGGCCATCGATGGAGTCAACACAGACACCATGACCCACCTGGAAGCCCAGAACAAGATCAAGTCTGCCAGCTACAACCTGAGTCTCACGCTGCAGAAGTAGGTGGGAGCTCTCCAGAGCAGGGAGTAGAGGGGTGTGGGCATCAAGGGCCCCAGGGAGGGGGTCTGGCAGCCATTACATGGGCCCAGCCTGTACCACGGGATCACACGGGAAAGTAAGGAGGGCTTCTGGACCAGGAGGACAGGGCCAAGCCATCAAACACCCGGCACGGCCTGAAACCCGTAGTCTTCCCTGTCTCCTCTTTGCCCCAGACAGCCTCCCAAGGACCTAACAGAGGCCCATGGGAGCAAAGTGTCCAAGGGCCATGACTTCCTTGTCCTGGTGATGGCCAGGACACCTTCCTGGAGTCACCCAGTCCATGGAGAGGACGGTGGGCCTGAAGCTGTCACCCAGTGACCTGGCTCCCCAGCTCTCCGATGCTCTCTGTCACCAGCCCTGCCCTGGCAGGAGCTACTGGTCTTAGTGGTGATTGTGTTCACTTGGACCCCTCTCTGGTTTCTTCCAGGTCGAAGCGTCCCATCCCCATCTCCACAACCGCACCCCCGGTCCAGTCCCCTCTGCCGGTGATCCCCCACCAGAAGGTAGGTGCTGACTCTACTCTCAGGGGTGGTTCCTGTGGAGCGGCCCCTGGTCTGCCTGCCTGACCCTTGGTGGGCCCAACCCAGGCAGGGTGGTGGGATCAGCCCTATTCCTGGCCCTGTTGTGGCTGAGCGTGAGGGAGGTGGGGCAGGGCCCCAGGAAGAGGAATTCCAGCCCCCATGAAGTACCAAGTGTGGGTGCCTGCCTGGGAGCTAGCCAGTCCCCCAGGGTCTCACGGCCCCGCTGCTAGGAAACCAGCCTAGGCCGTGGTGATTTTAGGACAGAGATCTCCTCCCAGCTCGGTGGGGACAAGGATCCTGAGGGTGCTGGGAGGGGGGTGAGTGGGGCACGGAAGCCGGAGGCCCCAGTTTGAACAGCCAGCCCATGGAGGCATGGAGGGAGAGGGCCTGCTGGACCTCAGAGTTTTCTCTGACATTGGGTCTCCCTCTGGTTTCCTCTGCCCCTCCCTACTGAATGCCCCATCGTCCCCCTTGGAGGTGCCGATAGCCGGGCACAAGCCCAAGGCAGGCACACCTCACTGCCATGCCTGCCACCCCTTCCCAGCTCCTGCGAAGCAGCTCAACCCCGTGGGCCCAAAGGGCTTGACCCGAAGCATGGGAGGCTCAACCCACCGCTCCTGCAGGGCCTACTCACTGCCCCCGCCCCCGTCACCTCATTCTGACCCCTGGCAGGCTGGGGGGAGGGGACAGGGGCTACCAGGGCTTTGGGGTGGGTGACAGATGGGGGAAGGGAGCAGAGGGCTGCTTGGGAGAAGCTGCACAGGTGGACTGTGGGAACCAAATGCCAGCCCCCCAGTGCCCCAGTTTTCCCTCTTGTACCTCTACTCTGCCTGATTGCTGCCAGCTCTGGGGGGGGGTGGCTCTGACTGGCCATGTGGTCGCGTCTCAGAATGGGGTCAGTAGAGGAGGAGGCTGGGCTGTGCCCACCAGGGGCTTCCACTCAGGGCAGCAGGAAGCAGAGAGAGGATGGAGGGGGCTCCCCCCAACTCCCTGAGGCCCACCCCCCCTTTCCCACTGCCCTGCAGGCAGGCTGGCTTGGCTTGGCTTTCTGTGTGGGGCTGGCACTTTGTTCAGGAGGATGTGGGCCTCAGGGCCAGGGATGGGCGCCTCCCTCCCCCTTTCCCCGATGAAGCCCTTCTCTTGCAGGTGTCCGCTGTGTCCCCTCCTGAGCTGGGCGCGGTGGCGGCGGGGGGCAGGCTGCTGGGCGCTCGCACTAACAACTCTGTTTCAGGTCCACGAGGAAGCGCTGCGACACACGTGGCCTCTAACAGCTCTCTTCTCTCTCCCCTGCATGGCGCTGCCCTGGGCCAGGACCCCGCTTGGGACACGAACGGCAGCCCGGTGGCGCTCAGCCCCAACCCTGAGGCGAGGGCGAGCCTGGGCACCCCGGGCACCCCGGGCACCCCGGAGCTCAGGCACACCTTTAGCTCCTCCTTCTCCCAGACCTCCGTCTTCTCCTCACACACGGAGGCCTCTGACCTTGGCCCTCCACGGGGCAGCCCGGGGGCCAAGACCAGCCCGGCGGGAGCCCTGGACCCACTCAACCCGAAAGTCCTGCAGGGCTCGAGCCAGCCGAGGCAATATAACAACCCCATTGGCCTGTACTCGGCAGAGACCCTGAGGGAGATGGCTCAGATGTGTCAGATGAGCCTCCGAGGGAAGGCCTCAGGTGCTGGACTCCCAGGAGGGTAGGTAACGGGTGCGCCGCTCTCTGCTGGTGGTCTGGGGCCACCGGGGTCCTCAGTGCTCACAGAGGCCTGGCCAGGCGGTCAGAGCGAGGAGCCGGCCTCAGTCAGCCCACGTGGCGGCACAAGCGCAGAGCGACGCAAGTAATGACCCCGCCGGTACTTTTGCCAGGAGCCAGACGTGTCATCGCTTCACACAGCCTGGGGTGACGTGTTGGATCCTGCAGAGGGGGAAACTGAGGCTCAGAGAAGGTTTAGTCGAGGTCCAGCCGTCCCGCTGCTAAGTGGCTAAGTGAGGTCTGAATGCAAGGGACACTGACTCCCAAAATGTCCACACCGGCCTGCCCCCCAGGACAAGATGAAGCCTGCTGCCTTCAGGAACGCTGGGGCAAGGGTCAGGCTGGTCCCCTCGAGGGGCCCTGAGGCAGGAGCAGGGAAGAATTAGAAAGGTGGGAGGGTAAGTTCTTTGGGGGTGAGAGTGATCTGGGAAGGCTACCTGTAGGAGAGAGCGACTGAGCTGGGTGCCGAGAGATTCAGCAATGGGGTGAGTGTTGTGACCTTGTAGGACCGACCCTTGATAGAACGAGGCAAGGAAGAACCGAGGACAAAGAGGCTGTGTGGGAGAACAGTAGCCTGCCCCCCTGAGTGCCAGCTGGTGGGACTCTGAGCACAGGAGCTAAAAGAACCTGCAGCCAGGGTGGGCATCGTGGAGGCGCTGAGGGGAAGGAGCCCCCAAGCTGAGCATGTGGTAGCTTCTAAGCTCTTCCTGCTTGTATCTTATTCTAACTTCTCAGATACAATCAGTATAATTATCTTCGTGTGCTCTGGAGGCAGAGCAGGCTGAGCCCAGTGATTAGGGGTTCAGGGCTCCTCCTCTGTACTTCAGTGTGAAACTGTCCATGTCTCAGGATTGCTGGGAGGATGGAAAGAGGACACACGTGCACAGCCCTGAGGTCTGTTCCAGCACACTTGCCGTATGCTAACCTGAAGTCACACAGTGGATGCTCTCAGGAGTCAGAATCAGAACCTGGGTCAGTCTGGCCCCGCCTATGCCCTTCCTTTGCCCTTGCTACAGAAAGTCCCTGTGCCCCACCAGTTCACTCCTCCCCTGCTGACCCCCAGCTTCCCCATATCCCTCAGCTCTTTCTGGGATCTTGGCTGAAGCTGGCCTTGGGCACTCCACAGCCTGAGCACCTGGACCCCAGCCTCCTTGGACCAAGGGGGCAGGGCCATAAACCCCTGGGCTTTTTCCAGCAAGGAGCTCCTGCCAGAAAACTCAAGGAATGACAGAGCAGAAATGGCCTCCTTCCGCCTTGGATAGGCTGGTAGCTCTTTCTGGTGCTCTCTGTAACTGGCCCCTGGCAGGGAAGTCAGCCTGGAGAGACTGGGACCTCCATGAGGCCCACCTGCAGTGACAGTAATATGTCCCCTTATGAGCCCTCAGTCTAGACTTGGGGCCAGCTAACAGTCCAGGGGCTTTATTTAACTTCAGAGGTGAGCACCATTTCCGCCATTTTCTAGCTGGGAAGTAGAAGCTCAGAGTGATTTTCTCAATGTCACACACAGCTAATAAGTGGCACACAAGGCTGGTACCTGGCTCAGCTGACTCCTCCCTCCATGGTGAAAGGGATCTCACAACCTACCCAGGAAAGTCAAGGGCTAGCCTCACCCTAGCTTCCCATGACTCCGGGCACCTTCCCACTGGTGTGGGGGCTTCTCAGAAGCCAGCAAGTGTTAATTTATTACTTGACACTTAGAGCAGCAGTGTCCAACAGTTTCTCCAAGGGTAGACAGGCTAAGGGAAGGGTGCATCTCCTTTCATCCACATTGAAAGCTATGCTGTGGTCCCCAGGTAATGCTGGAAGTGGGGAGCCTCTGACCTGGGCTAGCCTAGGCAGCTTCTGATGGGCTGAGACTACCAGCTTTGCTAAGTGTCTAAGTGCTGGAAGGTGACAGGGTTGGTAATGCTAATCCCCACAGCCCATCCTTTGCACACTTAAGTCATGCCAAGGGCTTTACACTCAGGATTCTGTTTAGTGTGCACCACTCGTCTTCGTGGTGGGCACCACCATCTCGATTTCGTGAATGAGGGACTGAGGCTGAGACTGGTGGGGAACTACCCAGAGTGAGTCACAGCCCTAGGAAGATACAGGGTCAGGATTTGAACTCTGTCCTGTCTGGTTCCAAAAGGAAGTTCCTTCTTCTCCTCTCCAGGCAGCTTGCAGTGTGAGTCCTTGGCAGCTTGAATCCTCTTGGGAGGACTGGCAAGAACAAACAGGGTGCAAGGTCCGCAGGCCAGAGCATCCCTGTAGCCCCCCACCCTCATCCTCCCTGAGCTGGCAGGGCAGGGCAGTAATCCCTCAGGCCACTTGGTGCAGGGGCCCCTGGGTGGGTCTTACATCTTGGACTTATTCTCCCTGTGACCTGGGTGCTGGCTCCTCCCTGAGCTGTCTGCTGCGGGCCGCTCAGCCTCCAAGTCTTCAGGTGGAAGCCAGGCATGGAGCAGGAGTCAATGCCGAAGAAGGTGCCGGCTGCCAGGTGCCCGGGCAGGGAAGAGCAGAGGCGGCACCCCGGCCCCACCCCCACTGCCCTCTGTAGGGGGCACTGGGCTGTCAGGGCGGGAGCTGACCCTGCAGCTGTCAGCACTGGCCAGAAATGGAGAAGGGATGGAAGATCTTTCCTAATATAGCTCCACTTGGAGCTATTTGAGCCTAGAGGACAGAGGGAATTTTATCAGCTCCAAGACAGTGTAGGGCCTGGGGCTAGAGGCCCCCCGGCTTTGGCCTGGTTCCCCATAGACCTGGCCAAGGGATGACCAGGGTCAGGCTAGTTGGGGCCCAGACTCTCCCAGCCAGAGCTCCAAGTGGTCTGGTCTGGGATGGGGGCAGGCTTTGGGGGCAAGGATGCCACCTGCCCTCTTCTCCCTCAGGTTTCTGACAGCGTCATCGGTGTTGCCCCACTCTGCCCTGCAAGGGATTTGCATTTAAGGAAACAGTAATGCAGGCAATGCCTCCCCCAAGGAGATAATGCTCCGGGAGGCTGACTCTAGACAAAAGTGAGGGCGGGGTCCCTCTCCGGTCTGAGTTGGGCTGCCTTGGCTGCGGACTTTCCTGCAATACGCCTTGGACCTTCTCTTGAGCCTCCGCCTTCCTCCGTCCTGCCTCACTGACCGTCCACAGGGCCTTTAGGGACAGTCACTGGGGACTGCCCCCCTGTGCCCCAGAAGTAGTGGCCAGGCTGCCTGCACCCGCTCTGGGTGGGGGAGAGTACATCCAGGGGGCTGTGGGTAACCCCACTGCACCCCCTAGCACCACTGCCAATCCCGCTCAGGGAGTAGAATTCCCAGACTGGCCCCCATTCAACAAGGGCCCAGAGTGGCTCACTGGCTAGGAGGCACCTATAGCCTTGGCTCAGCCCGTAGCAGCCGCAGCTGGTCCCATCTCTCCCTCCGTCTTCCTGTCTCGGGGTCTCCAGGTAGGCGGTACGTGGCGCCCACGAAGATGGACCAGAACACCCTTACTTCTGGCAAAGCTTCAGGGACTGTGCCCCCGCCGAGGGGGAGACACTACTGTCAGCGCCTCCCACCCAAACTCAGAGGCCGTGACCCTGACTCGAGCTCTGCCCCCCTCCTCGGCAATCTCCTCCCCCGGTGCCGGGCAGGGCTGGTGCCGCCTCCCCGAGGGCCAGTCTGCAGATGGCCCCTGCGCTCTGACAGCACTGTCTTCTTTGCTCTTTCTCTCCTCCCCAGGTGGTAGCCAACTCTCCAGCCAAGTTAGTACCAAAGGAACGCATGTGCGTGTGTTGGTGTGCATACCCCAGCATGCGTCCGCGTGCCTGTGGGTCTGGACCGCGTGCGCCTGTGTCAGCACGTGTACGTGCGTGTGCATGTGTGAGTGGGGGTGCATTCGTGTCCCGGAGCGAGCCCGCATGTGTGTGGAGCTGCAAGGATGGAGGGAAGGCACTGGGGAGGGGTGCTAGGGCTCTGTCCGACGTGCCCTTTCCCTTCGCCCGTTCCTGCTGCGGCTGCTTGAGACCGGCAGGCTGGCTCTGGGGGGTGCGGGAGGACGGTGGGTGGAGCGTGTGCCTCGCTAGTGCTGGGTTCCACGGGAGCCTGAAGACATTTCTGTCGCTGCGGCGGGACAGCTCAGAAGTGCAGCGCCTGACCTTCTGGGCCCAGGGAGTGCACTCAGCTGTTGGCGGAGAATGCCCCAATGGGCAGAGACTGCTGGCCGCGCAGCCAGCTGGACTTGAGGGGACTGAGCAGCCTGAGTCCTGCTCGGAGGAAGAAACACTTGCCCCGAAGCATCTGGAGGAGCAGAGCCCTGGGCCACCGAGGGCGGGGCCAGCAGGATGAGCCCCTTCGTGGAGGAACCTTGCTCAGAACCCCCACGGGTGCCCCGTGGGGCTGCTTTTTGCCTTTGGGTCATTCTGGACCGTGCTTGGGCTGCCGCTGCTTCTCACGCGTGGCCCAGCTCCTGTTCCCGACCCCCAACCCTCTTTATCTCTGCTTCCCTGCTGGTGTGGAGAGAGCTCTCAATGCCTGGCGCCCCCTGCTGACCTTGAGAGGTAGCTCAGGCAGAGCCGAGGCTTCCCAGTATCTGGGACTGCCCCTGCGGGCGACAGAAACCTGCTGCGAAGGGCTCTGGGGAGGGTGCTGAGGGTTTTCTCTACCAGACCCCGCAGTCCACCGTTCAGGGGACTTGGGGAACCTACCTGGGATCAGGCCTCGGGAGGTCTCTCCACCACCGGCCCTCGCCTTGACCCCCTGTGTAACACCACCTGTTGCCTTTTCTCCTTCTACCTCCCTTCCTCTTCCTCCTCTGCTCTCCCTGCTGCCCTGCCCCAGCGCCGACTACCAGGAACGGTTCAACCCCAGCGCCCTGAAGGACTCTGCCTTGTCCACCCACAAGCCCATTGAGGTGAAGGGGCTGGGCGGCAAGGCCACCATCATCCATGCGCAGTACAACACACCCATCAGCATGTACTCCCAGGACGCCATTATGGACGCCATTGCTGGGCAGGCCCAGGCCCAGGGCAGTGACTTCAGCGGGTAAGCGCCTCCCCTCCTCCTCCGTCGCTCATCGTTCACCGCCTCCACCACCTCCACGGCGGAGGCCAAGGGCACCAGGCTGCTGGGCGCCATCAGAGACTTTAGGCATCGCGACCAGCTTTCCTCCCTCGCCTTGAGCCTCTAGGGGGATGGCTGTTGGAGGGGAGCCCGCCTTTGCCAGGGCCTTCCAGAACACCATATTCTCTCTTCAGAATCAGTCTCATGGTCCACTTGAGGACAAGGGCGGAGAATCGAAGAATATGGTGCTTGCTCCAAGTGCTTCTCACAGCCTCTGCATTTCCCCCAGGCTCCACAAGGGGGTCGGTTTAGAAAGAGACTTCTGGAGTCCTGGGTCACATCTGGATAAACCAGTCTTCTCACAGGCTAAGCCTTTCTTTGGGGGAAGTTGCTGCTTTCTTCCAATGATGAGAGCAATTCAAACATGTGACCAGGTTTCTTATTTGGGAAGAGGCCTCTGGATCAACCAACCAAGGTGCTGGTGGTAGTCAGCCCACTGCAGAGCCTGGGAAGCTCCCAGGACTCGGCGCCCCCTCTTCCTGTTTGCTCCAGGGAAGCCCAGTCTCAGGCAGTGGGATTTAGGACATCCTTCATTCTTAGAATTTGCCTGTTAGCAATGGTTGAGGAACTCGAGTGTTGAATAGGGAAAGAGTTGGTTGAAAATCATTTGTGGAAAAAAACCGCTAATAGTGCAAACGGTAATAGGGACCTCACTTCCTCTTTGTCTCTCATAGTCTTTCTCTCTGTATCTCTCTCTTTCTGTACATGTCTCTCTGTCTCTGTCTTTACCTCTGTGTCTTTCTGTCCCTCTCTCTCTCTCTCACAAACACACTCTTATTGTTCTCTACTTGAGAATATCATTGTTTTTGACTTTCAGAATTGACTGATTATCTCTTTGGGCAACATCTTATCCCCGAGTCAGGATCTTAAGCAACTCAAGGCAAGAAATCTTAAAATGATGGTTGTGTTTTTTTCCGAAGCTAGGAAAAACAGATGTTTGTAAGAGAGATAAAGGGGTTAAAAAGTCCAGGATTACTCTGATAGTGTTTGGCCTTTGCAGAACCCAGCCCTCGTGGCCATGACGTCGCTGCAGTTATGAGGGGCAGGCTCTAGGGGCCAAAGGATGGAACCGTGTGTGGACTTCCCGGCTCTCCTCTTCGGCTCGCAGTGCTTCCTTTGGGCCACCAGGGGGCAGAGGTTGCTTGCCCTGGAGCCCTGAGTCTCAAACCCACCAGGTTCAGAGCGGCAGCTCTTTGCAGAACTCTGGACAGTGTTGATTTATTTAATCCCACCATTCAAAGCAGAAAATATGACCACGCAAGTTTAAAAACACAACCATTAGCTCATGTGTACCCAGAAAAACAAGGCCGCCTGACTAAGCCAAAAAGCTAACAGGGATTTCCTGTTAACATTTGTTTGCCATGTGTGTCCTTGGTGTGCTCTTAAGAGCATTAATGTCGCCAAAGTGAGGTTCGATGGAAAATAATGCAAGAACTGCTCTTCACTAACTTTATACATATTCTTTCTCTTTGGAAAAAGACTACTATCTTTTGGTTTTATCGCTATTTCTTATTTGTTTTTTAACATGATGCACCATTGACCTAATCTAGGCTTCTCAGAGCACCTCTCCCGCCTTCCTCCTATCCCCTCCCCGCCCCCTCCCTTCCCCGTGTGCCTGGGAAGCAACATGCTTCCCCCTCCCTTCTAACTTTGCCCTGCTGGGCCGCTGCGGTGGAGACCGTGGTGCCAGGGGGTAGGAGCTGCCCCGTGCCGTAAGGTGCTCCGTTTCTGCTGGTAATGTCCATGGTTCCTTCCTCACTGACAGTTTTCTTTTTGTCTCTTTCTCTTCCTCCTTTATCCGCACCACTCCCTTAACTCATTTCTGACCCTAACCCTGCTCCCTTGTGTGTGCGCGGCCCCTCTGCCATCCGCTGATGGACACGCGCTCACTGCTGGGCTTTCTTCTGCTTGGCAGGGCGTCGCCGCTGGCGTAAGTAGACCCCACGGTGTCTGTTCCGCGTCGCGGTCGTCTGTCTGGTTGAGGGATGGTGTGTGGGTTTGGTGGGATATGTCTGAGGACAGCGGTTCTGTCCATGTTCTTCCTCACACCCACCTCACAGCCAAACGACATGCTCAGCAGCCTGTACAGGCAAGTGCTTTTGGGGTTTGCCTCAAAGAATGTCACTATGGACACAGAAATCCGAGCCGTGACGTTACACTGCCTGCTCTGCACCCAAGGCTGGGAGCGGATCTCTGTGCTGTGCTTTGCGGCGACTCCTGTCTGCTCTGGGACAGCAGAGACCTGAATGTCGGAATCCACGCTGAGCCATTATTCAGGGCAGAGGGTAGTGAGGGGGCCTCTTGGAGGCCGTTCCCTAGGATCCTCATGGGAGGTGGATCCGGAGGAGCCAGCACCTGCCAGTACCATCCGTGGGAGGCCAGAGAGGAGTCAGATTTGAGGGCAGTGGACGGTGGTATAAGTGTCCAGAGGTGACCTGGATGTTGTGGTGACTGTGGCATGTTTTTGGTGGCAAGAAGGCCATTGCTGGGAGTGGCTCCAAAGTCGCCTCGGACCCAGGGTCCCAGGACTATAGGCCTGTTCCATCCTTTCTCTGTACATATTTTCCCGGAGTCTCGGAGTCTCAAAAGGAGCAAGAATTCTTTCATCTGACTCCCAGGGTCTGTCGTGGCAGCAACACAAATCCCTAGTCTTTGCACAGCACTGTGGGAAGTGGAGCCAACAATGAATCCCAAGGGACTCACCCCTGGGAGCTTTCTTGAGCCCTTGGAGCTGTGGAAGGAACAGGGGAGTGTCTCAAGGGCACATTCCAGAGGAATGGCAGCAAACACCTTCCATCCACTCTCTGGACCACAGCTGTGTGTAGGCAGGCTCAAGGGCAGGGCCTGACCTTGGGTCTACACCTTCCCTCTCCCGTGGTGCAGTTCACACTTCCTCCTTCCCTCCTAGCAGACCAGGGAGTCCTGCTTCTGCTTTCCCACTGCACCTCTCCGTCGAAGGCAGCAGACCCTGCCTCTACTCCTCCCTATGCCAGAAATGGCCTCTTGCAGTGAGATCCCACTCTCTGCTCTCTGGGCAGCCCCAGCCTCCCTGCTGCTGGACCAGGGAGGGATCTGCTGGTCTTCCCCATCTGATCCGAGGTGGCCAGGAGCTGTAGCTCTCAGGGGGCAGAAACTTCAGGGAAGTAGGGGCAGCTCCGTGCAGTCTTGGTCACCTTTTGTCACCTTTCTCCACCTCTGCTCTTAGAGCCCACTCTGAGCCAGACACGGAGGACCAATCTTGAGAGACTCCCAATCCTGGGAAAGTAGGCCAGTGCTTCCTTCCAGCTCCTTGCAGACAGGCTAGAAGATGTGGGCACTGGGGAGGTCTCTCTCCCAGCCAGCTGGCCCTTTAGAGGACAGGCAGAGGCGGCCATAGTAGCAGGCAAGGGGAGGCTGGACAGAGTGAATGCCTGGGGTGGGCCATGTCTCCAGGTGTAGAGCATCTGGGGTGTGCAAGGCCCTGGTGGGCAGAAGTGGGCTATCTGAGCCATTTTTGCTGCAGAGTTTGACAGAAAGGACAGTGGGGTGGGACCCAGGAAGCCTGGGCTCTGACCCAACAGGACCCCTACATGCTGTCACCTGGAGCTAGCCTCTCTGGACCTCAGTTTCTGCATCTGTAAGAGGAGAAGGCTGGGCCACTGGTCCATAGACTGGGGAGCCAGGCTGTCACTGCTGTGAACTTGACCCAAGTGTACCCTAATTCCTGGGAGTGTGGGTTGGACAGCCAGGATCCTCCAGCTCTCACTGGCCAGGGTAAGTGGGCACCCATAAGATGCCCTGCAGTCTGATTTAGGTTCGGAGGTCCTGGACCCAAGAGATTCTGGGGTCCTTTCTGGCTCTGATCTGGGATTCACTCATTTAAGCAAGTTTTGAGCACCTGCCAAGTGCCTAAGAGAGTCTTTGGGGAGGGTACCAGGTCTCCCTCCAAAGGCCGTGCTGCTCTGGAGCAGAGGAATAATGACCTTCCCTGAACTCTACTCCCAGCTCCCCCAGGCCAGAACCCCCCTCCCCATCTGCGGGCAATGCCAGCCCATCAGCTTGGTTGCCTTGTTTCTCATACCACCTCCCCACCACCCCTGCCTGTGTTTGCTGAGTGGGAGCCCCCTGTCCTCTTCCGGGGCAGGACTGGCACTGGTGGCTCCCTGTTTGGATCCAACAGTGTGAGGAGGACAAAAGACTGACTCTAAAGAAGCCCCCGACCCCCCGAAAGGCCCGTTGTCACCCAACCCCTAACTCAGGAGCCGCTCAGAGAGGTTGAAATTATATCAAAGACCTATTCTGCCAATTCTTTCCTTAAAAGAGATCCAGCCCTCCCCACTTGGGGGGGGGCAGCTGGGATGGGGGTGGGTTTTCAGGTCTGTGCGTGGAGTCAGTCCGGTGGGGTGGGCTGCGGGCAGGCAGGAGGGATCTGCGAGGAATCACTGTCTTGCTGTGGCCACTCTGAGCACTGAGGACCCAGGCTAAGCCCTTGTCGGGGGCTTTTGGATGGCAGTGGGTGGAGGGCATGGCGGGTTGAGACAAGTAGGGGCCACCAACTGGTGTGCAGGGTGTGGGGGTGTGAGCGGACGAGCCGTGGGGGGGTGCGGGGGGGACAGGAGGAGGCCTCCAGCCTGGCCCTCACTCAGCTTCTCTCTGCCCTGCAGGAGCCTTCCTATTAAGGACCTTACCGTGGACAGCGCCTCCCCTGTGTACCAGGCTGTGATTAAGAACCAGAACAAGCCGGAAGACGAGGCTGAGGAGTGGGCCCGACGCTCCTCCAACCTGCAGTCTCGCTCCTTCCGCATCCTGGCCCAGATGACTGGGACAGAATACAGTAAGTGAGGCTGGGGATGGGGAGGAGCAGGCAGGGGAGATGCAGAGGGGCCATGAGGCTTAAGGTCCACAGAAGCCAGGGAGTCGAACCCCTGCCCTTGAAGATGAGCGGGTCTTATCAGATAACTAGCAGCTTGCTGACCCCTCTGGGCCCCTTGGGGGCAAGCTGCTGAATGACATGGGCCCTCTGCCCAGCTCCCTAACTCCAGCGGGAGGCAGCCCACGTGCCACATGATAACCCAAAGTTGGGATAAGAGGAGCTCGCAGCCCACACCTTGGACCACTCCCTCCCAACGGCACCACTTCCTCCGGTCTCCCCCTGCCCTCTGCCTAGCACACAGCCTTCCCCTGCCACAGCCTACAGGCTGGGGGCAATCACTGTTTAGTCATCGGTGGGGTGTCCTATGTTCCCTGCGAGTCCTCCTGATCAGCAATTTTCTACCCACAGTGCAAGACCCTGATGAAGAAGCATTGCGAAGGTCAAGGTAAGTGCCTGGACTCAGGCTCTGTGGCCTTGTCCTTCCTAACCCAGTCCCTCCCCAGGCAGCTCCCAGGCCACATGAATCATGGAAGGAACCTCTCAAGTTTATGTATTTGGAAGCTCCTGGCCCCTGAAGGGCTCCAGCAGACGCTGGCTTGGGGCCTTCGTCCCAGGTCACTGAGGTGGGTGCCTGGAGTCGAGTCTTTATCCCCTGGGCCCAGGCTGCAGGAGTCAGGATTCTGGGCTCTTCTGGCTCTGTCCCTGGGCAGGGGGCAGGGCTGCTTTGGCCTTTGCTGGGCTGTTGAGAATGAGGGCATCTCTCCCTGTGAGGATACCGGGCCAGCTGCCTTGCCTGCGCACTCAGCTCAGGGCCCGTCCCCTGTGAGTCTGGAGGCTGGGCACTGGGAAGCAGGCACGCAGGAGGCTCTGCTGGGCTCGGGCACCTGACCCTGGGACTCGCCTGTCCAGACCTACGCTGAGGTATTAGTTCTATAAAGTGCTCAAAGCACAGTGGCTGCTGCTAGGCTGGGTGTCTCAGGCTATGGTCCTCCCACAGTGGCAGGCCTGGGGCCACAGCCACTAACCTACCACCTGCATCCAGGTGCTCATGGGCCTGGGCGTGAGGGGGGCACACTGCCCTGGAACCCACTGGAACCTGCTAGGGTCTTCCATGGTGAGGCCGTGGGCCCTGTATGATTGCGTGTATACTTCCGGCAGCAAATGTGCGTGCTCTTCCTGGGAGAGTCTGACTCGGGTGGGCGCATTCTGTGGTAGCCTCCCTGTAGGGGCTGGGGCTCAGAGGTGCTCCGGTATGTGGGTCCAGGCTTTCTGTACTTGGCTAACTGGCGTGTAGTGATCACAGGATTGCATGGACAGTAGGTCTCTGGGGTCAGCTCAGAGTTGACATGGCTTTTATTTTCCAACCTCTATTTTTGCCTGTCCAAGCTGCTCCCACTTTTTGGCTGGGGCATCCAAGGGACAGTGCCTTCCAGACCTGCTTGAGATGGCATGCAGTTCCAGTGACAGTTGTTAACCCTTCAGTGCCCGCGCTGTGTCTACACAGAGCCCGAACTGAGACAACGTGAGATTTCGCACCAGAGTTAGTATCTAGCTCCTTCAGGTGTGACTGAGCTGTCGGCCGTGCCCACTCCTAGGCTCCATGGCACTCTTCTGGTTTTTCCCGCCTCCTCTTTGAAGCCATCCACACAGATGCTCCAGTGAGGAGGGTCGCTCCCTGACAGAGGGGCTTTACCGCACCCCCCTGCCCCCCAGCGAACAGCCTTCCGTCAGGAAGCCTGCAGTCTTTTCTCTCCCTCCTGTGAGACAGAGCCTGGCCTCTGGAGTGAGGACTTCTGGGGACGTTGCGTCCTCTGGCCTGGCCCTCTGAGCGCGCACCTCATTAACCAGACTCTGTCTAGAAGGTGGAACCTCTGTCTTCCATGGTTCCCCGGGGAATATCCGCAGGCTCTGCAAAGTTCTCGAGTGAGAACACCAAAGCCAGTATCTAGGGGTGTCTCCGGGCCTCGTTGGTCGCTCCCTCCTTTCAGAAGCATCTCCCGGGGCTTGTTCTGCCTAGTGCTGGAGATATGTGGGCAGATCAGTCCTCCCCCGGGGCCTCACCCCATAGGAGCCTGGCTCAGCGCCCCCAGCAGGAGGCTGTCTCAGGTCTTCGAGCCTCTTCCCAGCTATTGCAGGGTTTTCTGTAGGGAAATCTGGAAAGAGGGCCCAACAAGAGGCTCCATCCTGCCTCCCCCTCAGTTCTGCTGTCCACCCCCAAACAAGAAAACAGCTTCCCCTCGCAGACACTGCATTGCGGTCAGCCCTGGGGTCTCTGGCCCTGCCGTGAAGGCTCAGGGGCAGCCCCTAAACCTTCTACCCAGGCCTGGAGGGGCATAAGGCTCCTGCTCCCCTCCGTTTTCCTGACTTTAATCTCTAGGAAGTGGTCCTCAAAGCCCTCCGCAAACTGTGCATTCTCCTCGCGGTCAGTGGAAGTGGGGGTGTGTTTCCACCTCAGCCAGAGGGCCCGAGAGTAAGGCTTGTGGTGGGTGCCGTGCTCCCGTTCCGTTTGTGATTAACGTCTGCAGGTGGGACTGTGGCCCCTGGGCATAGCCCGGGCTCACTCGAGTGGCCGTCTGAGCAGCAGGAAGCACGCTTGTCCCCACCCTGGGTCTGGGCTGGTCGGGGGTCTCGCTCCCCAGGGGGCTGTGCCCCACTCCCGTGTCGGCAGCTGCGCTCCCACACCCTGCTGACCCATCCTGTTGGCCCAGGGCTGCCTGCGTCGTTCTCTTCCTCCCAATTCAGCGGCACTGACAGGAAGGCATCTCGGTGTCTCTCAAGAAGGCTATCCCTGCACACGGGTTTGGGTTCGGAGTAGCGGACTCCAGCCGAGCCTGAGTTTGCCGCCCCCCGGGCCTGGGTGACAGCCTGTACGGGCTTGCACACGTGCAAAGGGGCTTTCTTCTTCCTGTTGCTGGGGGGGTGGTGGGCGGGGGGAGCAGGCAGGGATGCTGTGAGCGTGAGCGGAGACTCTGTACTGGGCGCAGCAGCCCTGCCGGCCTCCACGGCAGGGGGGACCCTGCATCCTCTGCCCTCTCCTGTCTCTGCTCCACTTCCCAGGCCTGCCCCCCTGGCCACCCCAACCCTGCGATAGTCCCGTAGTAGCGCAGAGCTCTGCCCTCCTCTGCTCTCCTGTCCTCGGGGTCCTGGCTCCTGACACTGACGTGTCTCCGGCACCTGGTAGCAGGTGGCTTCCCTCGGAGGCTCCCGTGCCCACCTGCTGGCCAGTCCAAGGCAGAGCCTAATCTCCAGGGACCCTCTCCTTCCAGGTGAGGCAGGGTGGGCTCCTAAATAGCCCAGGCATCGGCTGTGGACTTGACCCCCCTCTTAGGAAAGACCCCAGCACCTCGGCAAACTCTGCAGGCAGGCTGAAACCGTAGCTCTTGCCAGCTCCTCCAAGGGTGCAGGGAATACTGGGGCTCCTGGCCTCCCATCTGAAGTAGCCAAGCACAAAAAGTGCCTCCCGCCAAGAGCTGAGCCTCTAATCTCAGAGAGGTCACCATAGCTTCCCTCGGACTTGGGGCAAGTGCTCCGGGGGTCTGCTGGCTCAGAAGGTCGGGTCCATGGGGGGCTGTGCTGACGAGGGTAGAAGTGGAGGCAAGCCTAATTTGTCCGAGGCAGGGTTTGAATCTTCAAGGCTTTGGGTTCCCACTGCTTGGGCGTGACCATCCCAGAGGACCCCGGTGTGTAACCCAGACATCCCCTGGTCGCCAGCTTGTAGCTCAACAGTCTCATAAGAGTGATTTCTACGTTTATGCAATGCTCACCTGTGTAAAGGACTCAGTCCCCTCTTAGACCCCAAGGGTTAAGGAAGAAAGTTGATTTGAGTGACAAGTTCACAGAGGAGTCGAAGGTAAGGGTGACCCGTGCACCTGTGTCCACAAACAGCATAAAAACCCTTCCGAGTCCCTACTCCATGGTGCCCCCACCCATGGTTCTTTTCCTCTCCCTCCCCTACTTCCAGCAGAGCTCAGGCACTCATGGGTCCTCCCTCCTCCCCACTGTGGCCTCCCTGGGCAGGCACCCCAGTGTCCTCTTCCCTCCTTCCCTGTGCACAGTCAGCTCTGTCCCAGCTCCTGTGCCTGATTCCCCTGGGACCAGCCCAGCTCAGAGCCCTCCCCCAAAGGGAACCTTCGTGCAGATGGCAAAAGTCACCTGAACTTTGTGGATTTTTCATTCTTGGTGTGCTGCCAGCCTAGCAAGTTTGAAAACCACACTGGAGCAACCAGCACCCCACCCCAGGTGTCCCTGAGAAGCCCTTGCGGGTGTCCCAGGACTTCTCGTCTTTTCTCTCCTGCCAGCTCTCCCCTCTCTCTGCCCCCTCTCTTCTCTCCTCTCCTGGATCCTTTCTTGGGCAGGCTGTGAATTTACTCACAGCTGTAAGCAGAGCAGGCTCCCTAGGGTCTATCTCCAAGCCTGTCACTGAGCACTGATGACAAAGGCCATGAACCTGGCCGGACATACTGGCCATGTCTGTGTCCTGGCTGGTCTCCATGGGATGGTTGATTGTTGCCGCACATTGTTCTAGCAGCAGGGCCCCTGCTTCTGCTGTCTTCCTTCCTTCTCCCCAACCTCAGAGAGATCCTAGTTAGCTCACAGTTCTGCTGCTGACTTTCCGCGTGGTTTTGGGCCATTCGCGTGATGTCTCTGGGCCTTCGCTTCCTGTTGGTGTCAGGAAAGTTCAGTCTTGACAAGTGGTTTTCAAATATGTTGGCATTCAAACAGAACCTTCTGCAGAGACACAGCGTGCGGGACTCTGTGTGGAGGGGGAGTCTGCCATGTAATGCAGATGTGGGGTGGTGGAAAGTGGGGTGTACATGGGGATGCGGGCTGCTAGAGAAATGTAAGACCAGCACTGCCCCATCTCTGATTTTCAGAGACCTAATGCTCATCTTCCTGACCTCTATATGAAATGCTGGCAATTCATTCATTAAACTACTTATTTTGAGATAATTGCAGATTGGCATGCAGTTGTAAGAAATAATATGGAGAGATCCTATATACCCTTTATCCCCCATGGTAACATCTTGCAAAACTACAGTACAAAACCACAACCAGCGTGTGGACCCTGGGATAGCCAAACACAGAATATTTCCATCACCTCGAGGCTTCTCCCACGGCTGCCTGCATAGAGTCACACCCACCTCCCCACCGTGCACGCCCTCTCCTTACCCTGTGGCAACCACTGATCTGTTAACTGTTCTCCATTGCTGTAGTTTTATCATTTCAAGTCTGTTGTGTATACGGAATCATACAGCCCGTGACCTTGTGGAATTGGCTTTTCTCAGTCAGCCCAATTCCCTGGGGACTGATCCAAGTTACCGAGCGTACCAATGGTTCATTCGTTTGTTTTTATTACCGAATAGTATTCCAGGGTCTGGATGTAGCAATTAATTTTTAAAAGGAGTTTTAAACACTGTCCAGGTTAAATACACTGAGTTTGTGGCTGGATGTGGCCTCTGGGCCACCAATTTGCACCTCTGATCTGGAGGACGTTAGCAGTCCCTCTGGTCTGGAAGGCCTGGGATTCTGGCATCTGCAGCCCTCGCCTTTCCCGGGCACACCCTCTCATCTGTGTCTGCGTTTCTGGCTGCGCCTTGCCTGTTTTGTCCTGCACCCTTGGCTGAGCAGGCGTGGGTGGAACCCCGGAGGCCCCGTGGTGGGAAGTGGTGGGAAGTCCCGGTCCTCTGTGTGTGTGGCAGTGGTCTCATGAGCACGCGCGTGTACGTGTGTGCCTGGCTGTGTTCAGGCCTGGGCCGGTAGGGGCAGTTGGTATTTGAAGGCTTCTGTCTGGGGACAGAGAAGGCTTGCAGAGGCCACGGGAGCCTAGGGAGGTGACAGGTCTGCTCACCAAATCTCATCACGGGAACAGGCGTTCCTCTTTCTTGATGCCCAGCCTGGGGACAGAGACCAGGCTAGGCCCACCTGCCTATGTGGTTCCGTCCCGAGAGCCCACAGCCAAAGCAGCCCTGCCCAGCCCTCCCCACGTGGGCCAGGGAGAACCCAGAGACCCACCCCTTTGCCCAGCCTGCCCTCAGGCCCACTAGCCAGGCCCCTTCTCTGTGGCTTCCTACTTACCCAGCTCGGGGACTTTAGTCCCTCAATCCCTGTCCTTGGGACCCTGGTCTTGTCCCAAACCTGGAAAATACTCCGTGGGTGGCCAAGCCTCTCCAATCCAAACTCCCCCCTCCCATGCCCCCTGCCCAAGCTGTCAGACAGGGGAATGAGACACATCCCCTAATCCCTTTCTTTCCTCCTCTCTTCTCTCTGTCTCTGTCTCTGTCTCTGTCTCTGTCTCTGTCTCTGTCTCTCTCTCTCTCTGTGCCACAGGGAAAGGTTTGAAACGGAACGTAACAGCCCACGTTTTGCCAAATTGCGCAACTGGCATCATGGCCTTTCGGCCCAAATCCTTAATGTTAAAAGCTAAAAGGCTATCTGGAATCCCCCCACGGGGGGCCCCCCCCCCCCCCACAGTTCTGGCATGTGAGCCCCACGGTGATGCTTGAGAATGTATAGCTGTGCTGGAGGGCACCTTTGATAGAAAACTGCAGCAGTTGTGCCCTCGGCCCACCCCAGAGCTGACAGCCGAGGCCCAGCCCCACGCGGCGCTGCCCCTATACACTCCCCACCCTGAGTGCCACCCTCACCGCCCCTCCCCCCCACGGCCCACACCTCTGCTCCCCTGCCCTGGGCCTCAGTCATAGATCAGAGAGGACGTGGCAGGGTTCACTGGCATGGTACCCCAGACCTGAGGGAAAAAGAACGTGCCCCTGGCCCATTTCCCACCCCCCTCTGCTCCTAGGAGAAGCAGTCTGGCCTAGTGCCGTCCTGGGATAAGCCGCCTCCAGATCAGGGTCCCGGGAGCAGGCCAACCCCCGGCCCCGCTCGCTGCCTCACTGGCCTTTGGAGCCCGGGCAGCCCGGAACAGGGCTCTCCGCAGAGCAAGTGGAAGCCCCAGGGTAGACGAGGTAGAGGCCCCTCCAGGCTGTGGTGAGATTGGGGCGTGTGCTCTCCTCTCTGTGTTGCGTGCGCTGGCTCCCTAGTTCTCTCTCCTGTACATATATGCATGCTTGTTCTGAAATAAAGAGGATTTAAAATGAACCAAACCAGCCCCAGTCATGCTGTGCCTGTGTGCGTACCACTCAAGAGGGGCGTTCTGAGATGGGGAGAGGACAGGTACCCCCTGAAAAGGGGCTCGGGCAGTGGCTGCTGGGGCTGGAACCCAGCACAGCTCTGCCTGCCACTGACTTCCTAACTTGGGGGCCCCACCCGAGCTAGTGGAGCTCAGGGGGCAGCAAAGGGTGGCTGGGAGTCTGTGCTGCAGCCCACTGGGCAGCCCCCCACAGGGCAGTGGGGCTGAGGGGGGCAGCCTCTGGAATGTCCCCCACCTCCCCTCCCACACCCAGCCACAACCGGCGGGCCTGCTGATCAGAAATCATTCTCATCCCCGGCGTGCTGCAAGCGCCTGGCCCAGGAAGACGCTGCCATGCTCAGTCCTGGTTCAGAAAGTGAGGAAGGGGCTCGCTCGGACTGAAGCGCAGCTCACAGGGGGAACTGCTGGGGCACCTCAGTGGGCTGAGGCCATGACTGAGAGGAGAGGAGGGGGAAGCCTTGGGGTTGCTGGAGACTTGCTCAGGTGGCAGGCAGCTGTGGAAGACCTCCAGCTTGGTCTTGTTCCTACCCCCAGCCACCTGAGGCCTTGTCCTAGACCTGAGGAATTAGGAAGGCCCAGGCTGGCCAGCTCGTCTTCCCTACCCACCTGCCTACCCAGCAGCCTATCCCCTGATTGAGGGAACTACAGGGAACCAAAAATAAAGGTAGAGTCCAAGGTACATCTCCCAGGGCTCCCCAGCTGCCTCCCATGACTGGACTGGGCCAGAGCCTTGCTCCCACTCCCATTGCCTTGGCACAGGCTTTCTTTCTGCCTCTAGGGACTTGGCAATCCCACCTGGAAGGGGTGGCCAAGGGGGAGAGGTTTATCCTGCCCACCACACTGAGTGCCTCACCAGCTTGTTCCACCTTGGTCTCCCATCCCTTCCCTGCCTCTAGCAGTCTGAGTCCAGGGCCAAGGCCAGGACCAGGCAGGGCAGGCTGGCTGGTGGATCAACAGGAGAGGGTAGGTGTGGGCTCCTGCTTGCACTGAGGCACCCATATTTAGCTGACCTTTTTTTGATGACTTCCAAGGCCCAAGGGTAGGTTGAGGGGCCAGGGGCTGCCAGACAGAAAGAAGTTCCAGGTAGTGGGTGTCTGAGGCTAGCAGAGGACCACCAGTCAGAACTGGCAGCCTCACAGCCCCCTGTCTTTGGCCCCTGCCAGTTGGAGCCCTCTTGAAGCCCTGGGAGGTCCTCATTTCTTTCCCAGCCTGCCCAGTGTCCTCCCAATGACCCCTGGCTCCTGCACGAGCTCTTTGGGCGGCCCAGGCCGGGGGACTGTGTAAAGCTCTCTAGGTGACACTGAGGAGAGATTTCCTCATCTGGCATTCATTGTCTGTGGGCTTTAGTCAAGGCACCACATCTGCCTGCCAAAGCAATCAGAAAGGACCGATGTGGACGGTGGCTGACCACAATACAAGGTTGGTCATGTGAGATCCAGACACAGGGAGCACCCCTCCAAGCGGAGGGTCCGAGAAAGCTTCCTGGAAGAATGCGTCTGCGTGTTTGATCTTCATGACTAGGTAGGATTGGGGCAAGTGCAGTTAGGGGAGGCTGGACAGGTGTTCTTAGCAGAGGGAACAGAGGTGCTGAGGAGAAGAAGAGGTGTCCTGGAACCCTGAGTTAATCAGTTCGACTGGAATGAATATTATGGGTAGTGGTCCAGAGCTGGGATGCCAGGCTAGGGCACTCTGTATTCTGAAGGTCATGTGGGACTAGCAAAGGTTGCAGGCATTAGTCACATTACAGCCTACAGGGATTGCCGGACACTGTTCTTGAGGGGTGTCATTAGCCTAGACTACAGTGACCCCTGGGGCCCTTGGAGTTGTGCAGTGCGGCAGCTCAGCTGTGATGTGGGCAGGGCTGCCCTGAGCCACAGCCATCAGAAACAAGATGGAATGCCAACTCAGTCAGTGGCAGCGTGGATAATTTCAAGATCAACCCCCTGACTGGTGTTCTGCATCATGCAATCAACCGAGATGTTCATTTTCCATTCTCTTAACTAAGACAAATGGCATCCTCATCTGGATAGTGGTAACCACCCCCTCCCCCACACGATCAATCGTAACACCTCCACCATCACCCACAGTTCCAACCTGAGCCCAATGACCACAAAACCCAAGATCCAGCACCATCACCAGTACCATCCACATCCTTTCCATACATGTCGTCGCCATCAGTAAAAGCATCTATAAAGCCCTGCCATTCCCTCCATCAAGGGTCATCACAACTGAGCAGGGGCACAGGGTTGGCACACTCCCCTTGCTGCCAAGCAGGTTGAGGGAAGAGATGGGCTGAAAGGGGGGGTGGGGGGGCGACTGTAGCCAGGCCGTGAGTTTCATCTGGCCATGCCCTCCCCATGCAGCTGTGAGCATTTGAGTATAGGTGGTTTGGTGGTTTGGTCTGGTTTTTGCTTTGATATTTAAAGTGGATTATGACCAAGTCAGGAGGCAGCTATTGAATTCTCGACCAGGCTGGGTGATCTCAAGGGTACTCTCTTTAGGACTGTAGCCAGGGCCAAGTAAGTCCCCTGCAGTGCTTGTTCTTTCGTACCCTCTCCTTTCTGGGGACCTGTGGAACTTCAGGCCAGAGCTGACCTGAACAAGAACCCAAAATCCTACAGGACGCTCTCAGTGCCACCCCTACTTCTTCTAGGCCCTGGCTGCTTGGTGTCTGCCAACAGTGGGCCTAAACAGGATGCTGGGTCATGCGTTTTCCCAGGGCCGCCCCCTAGCTCCACCTTCACCTCCCAGAATTCAGGTTTTGGAGCTATGCCTGGGGAGAGCACCAGGCAAGCTGGTCTGACAGAGCATTGGAGCAAAAGGGTCAGGCAAAGCCGACTTCCTGTCTGTCCTACAGAATACAGTCTCTAACCCAGACATTTTCATCACTCTTGTCCTGAGTGGAGTCCTCAGTTCTCAGAAGCCCACCAGAAGCATGCAACAGGGTCAGGGAGAGCAAATAAAGGAGACAGGGTGTCCTCTGCCAGCCTGAGCTGTCCCAGGCCACACCAGCTTGCCCCTGAGGAGGGTCCGAGCAGCCAGCTCTGTGCTATGACTCAGCACTTTTCTGAGGCAGATGCTTCACAGGCATGACTTCTAGAAACCAGCTTCTTTCATGGAGGGTGAGTGAGTGGCCTCGAGGCATTGACGCAGGCCTTAGAGCGCGGCTGCCTGAGGCTTTCTGTCGAACCGCTAAGCTGGGAAAGGGCTGGGCAGGATATGGCCACTGCCCTTGTGCACCCTGAATGGTTTCCGCACAGTCATGGAGAAGAAGGGCACTCCCCCCCACAGGAGAGTCGAGCTACAACCTTGCCACGTCTCTGGTTCTCTTCCTCCCCAACCCTCTCGCGCTATTTCGTGCCTTTCGCTACCACACACCTCGCTGGATGGAGGAGAGCACTTCAGCAATGCTTTGGTGAACTTGCGTTGCTACCTGGGAGAGACCTCCCTAGCCCGGTGCTACTCAAAGTGTGGTCTGCAGACCAGCAGCAGCGGCACCCCCCCCTCCCACCCCGGGGAGCCTGTTAGAAATGTAGACTCTCAGCCCCCCCCGGACCCACTGAACTAGAGGCTGCATTCTACCAAGATTCCCAGGCCATCCGGCTCCCTATGAAAGACTGAGGGGCTTTGTAGTGATTAGGGCTCACACCCTTCTCTGCCCCTTGGCAGCTGCATGGCGTTCAGCAGAGATTCGATCTCTCTGGATCTCAGGCTCTTCTTCGTCTGTAAAACGAGGATCATGATACCAATCGCTCAGGGAGGTTGAAAGGATCAAATGGAGGGAGGCTTGTACAGTTGTTCAGCGCAAGGCCCGGCATATGGTAAATATTCACAGAGGGAAGATTAGTATTCTAGTTGTTTTCAAATAAGAAGAGTATGTTTTGTTGTGGAAAGATTCTACTTGATGAATCGCAAGAAGTTTCTCTCTTCCTCCATGAGGGGCCACTTGAGGTCCTGGGTAAGGCTTCCTTCAAATCCAAAGGCGTGTCACTCAGATCCTGCTGTCACTGCCAGGAAGTGCTAGGAGGCTGGATGATTGATTCCTCTCAGCCTCCATTCCCTCAGCTATTAAACAGAGTTGATCCTCAGAGGACTATAGTGAGAAATTAAAGACATGTGCCTGGCAGGTGGTACAAGTTCAAGAAATGAATTGCAGAACATGGGGGAGGTCATTTCCACGGACAGGAGCTGCATATCTTGCTGCTGTTGTAGCGACTGCAAATCTTCGTCCAAAGACCACGAGGAGCAAAGAATGTGCATTTCTTTGCTTTCCTGTAATTTAATTTTTATTCTCTGCCCTGCTTTGCAGAGATGGCAGAAATCGAATCCCATCACCCGGGGCTCTGATGCTCTTCTTTTGTCTGGACAGATTGGGGGATGAGGAGTTCACAGAGGCAGTGGGGCAGGGCACGTGGGTACCTGGTCCTTGGTGGTGGTCTGGTTGGGCTGACACCTGCTGGGATATTCCCAACCCCCGTGGTCTCACGCTGGTGACACTGGCAGAGCGCCACCTCTCTCATTCCCAGTTACAGGGCCTCTCAGCTGTGCGGGCACTCAGGATGGTGTCTATGACGCTTGGGGGGTATGTGGCAAACCCTCTACGGATGCTAAGCCACATGAAGGCCTGGGGATCTTTGGGCTTTCTGGGGTCTGCCTGCCCCTTCACCATGGGCAGGGAAGACCCTGGGGTCCTGCTACTTCCCCGGGGTTCATCCAGAACAGGAACACGACTCCCTCTCTTCTTGAACCCCCCTTGCTGCATTGCCCCCATTCTCGTTCCGATGCCCTTGACCTGGCATGGTAGCTCTTGTCTGTCTTCTGAATGCATTCAGGGCCCTGAGTCGTCCGCGGCCTGATGCCCAGGCTCCCACAACTCCACAGCCTAAGCCCTGGGCCTGCATACATCTTACCTCTGCTTGTGCCTTGTACCATCCCTTTTCAAACACAGTGCATGCCTCTGACTAAATGGGGAAGGGCAAAAGGGGAAGGAAAACAGGATGGGGGAGGAAACTTGGTTGGTAATTCAATCTACTTTTCCACCACACTGTGTTTTTATCATATATACGGAGAAAGACAAATTAGGAAGTACACAGAAATTGGGGGCTAGGGGTTGTATGGAAACTCGCCAGGTTTGAGAATATTTTTGATGTGACTGTGGCCCTCCAAGTGCTCTGAGCCCTTCCCTCTTGGGGTCCTGGGGAGCTCCTTCCCTGAGCCTGGAAACACGCCTTCTGGAAGATTCTACTGTTTGCAGTATGGATGGTGCCTTCTGCCCAGCCTGCCTCTGCTGCAGCCACCATCCCCATGCAGCGGGACCCCCTTGACCTGTTGTCTTTCTTGGTCCCGCCTCATCAGCACGCCTATTGCGCATGCTCCAGTGTGTACCAGTCAGGCCTCCACCCCGCTGCTGCCCGCTTCTGCCCAGCCGCCTGCTGCTGCCCCTCCCGGGGCCGCCTCACCACCCTTGACTGCAGCCACTGCCCATGCTGCCACCGCCTCTGCCGCAGCCCCTGCCTCAAGCCCTGCGGACAGTCCAAGGTAACTGGCCCCCAGGTGCCGGCCCTGACCTCAGGCGAGGGAGGCAGGACAGGCCTGACCCTGGGTCCACCTGTTGACAACTGTGTCCAGCCTTCGGAAAGGCCTGTCCAACGTGGTTAGTGCTGTGGGTCCTTGGGAAGCCAAACCTAGCACTTCCTGGTGCTGAGAGCGAAGGGCAGACCGGGGATCACTGCAGGAGAGCACGCTGCGTGGCTCAGGACAGAGACAGGGACATGTTGTCCTGACCGCCAGCACGTGTTCTGATAGAGGTAAAGTCTCTCTCCCTCTCTCTCTCTCTCTGTCTCTCTCACACACACAGATAACAAAGAGAGACCTGGAACTAGGATAAGGGGGAGAATGGAAATTGTCCCTGTGGTCTGGAGAAGTCAAGGAAGGCTCTCTGGAGGAGGGAGCAGAGGCAGTGTTGACCTGGGCATGTAAGGCAGGTCAGATTTGGGCAGATATTTAGTGACTAACTTGCCCTCTTCCTTTATCCTCTGTGCTCTCTTGATAGAGAGCATGTTAACTTCAGAGGCAGCCCATGTCATGGGACTTAAATCTCTGCTCTACCACTGCAGAAAGTCACTTAAGTTCTCTGAAGCTCAGTTCCTCATCTGCTAAGATATTTAATGCAACATCTATTTTTGAGGGTTGGGACAGAAAAATGTGTGCATAAATCACCTAGCACATAAAATGCTCTCAAGTATTATGAGTTACTGCATTTCAGTCTGACCTGGATACCCAGCAAAGGCGGGGGTGGGCATGGGGGCAGTGGGGGAGTTGCAGTTTGTAAAGGGTACAGGAGGGTGCGGGGAGGTGGAGGGGTGAGTCATTCCGAACGGCCAGGCAGTGTAACGGCCAGACAGGCCCAACTCTTCCTGGGTTACAGGGAGCTGTCAAGTTGGTGTCTGGGGCAGAGCCAGCTTTCCCCGCTTCCATGCTCCCCTCCCAGGGTTTTGCTGGAAAGGTCATGCCTCCCTGGGTCAGGGTTCCTAGGTCCCAGGCGCAGCTTGAGGCAGGAGGCAGGGAGGGCAGGGTGGCTTGCAGACCTGTGTGCTGCCCCCCGGCCTCCAGGCTTCACAAGGACCTTGGTGGTGCCAAGCCCAGCCTTTGGCCAGCCCAACTCAAGCCTCAAGGGTGAGCCCAGCCTGGGCCTCCGGGGCCCAGCTTCCTGGGGTCACTTAGCAAGTCGCTTCCCCTCTGCACACCAGAATCTCTTCAGGTAAGGACACAAAGAAGATACTTGGAAGAGGGTAAGAAATGTCTCCATTGTTAAGTGGGGAGATGCCTCCCCATTTGGATGGAGAAACTCCAGATGCTGGGGCCCTGGTCAAGGGTGAGCTCCACCACTGTGCCTCAGGCCTCCATGGGGCCTCAAGACTCCCTCAACAGGGCAAACCCTTCCTTCCTTTGCCTTGCAAGGGAGATGAGGCCTGGGTAGAGGTCCGAGAGATACCTGGAGGGCTCCCAACATCAGGCCAGAGCAGAAGGGACTAGGGAACCACACTCTGGGCCCAGATACCTCCTCTTCTTGCACAAGGCTAGATGGAGCTAGAGGGAGCCAGTGGGAGGCAGATGGACACCCTAGCCTTTCTTGGCATGGCCTCAGAATCCTTGCTGGATGGCTTAAGCCTCTGCTTCCTCCCCCAGTGCCAATCCCTGACACAGGACCTTTAGCTCCTGGAATGCTGGGAAAGCTTCCTCCAGTGCTGGGAGAGCCTGGCTAGGCCCCACTGACCCCCAGCCCTCCACCGCAGTAGTAGCTGGGCACCCCTGGGGCACTGCCTCTTCCTCTTCCACTGAGGCCCCTACTGCACTGTGGTGTATCAGAGCAGGGCAGGCAGGCCCCCGGGAGGGGAGACAATGGCCTCACCCAATCAGCAACATGGTAACTTGGCACGGTAAGTCTGCACACCCCCAGGTCTGGGACACTGGCTGTCTGAGGCTCATTCTACTGCCATCCTCTGGGCAGCACTGTATATGCTTCTGGATCCACTCAGGAGCTCAGCGCTGGGTACTTAGCTCCAGACCACCCCCTCCCAGAGCCCTGGAGAAGGTACTTTCTTATCCTCCGCCTCTGCCCAGCACCTGGGCCGGTGGGGAACAGTTGGAAGGCAGGCACGAAACCATGGGCTGGGGCCAGGGACATATTAGCAGGGGCTCACTTCTCTAGCATCCCCATCAATGACCCATTTGCCCTGGGTATGGACATGTGGTCCCCAGTGGGATCTGAAAGATGTAGGGAGAGACCAAAGATGTGTTCAGTAAGGTGTTCTTCAGTTTTAAATGGAAAAAAAAAAAAGTTGGGGGAGGGCAGGTTGTTCACTGACAAATGAAACTGGGACACACTGAATGAGACAAAGTTGAACATGCTGCTTAACTCCAGTTCTTGGAGCCTTTAGCTCCTCAGGGGGAGAGGCTGAGGATGGCATTTCCTGAGGGCAATGAACTGGGGCACTTTCCCTCCATCACTGAGGTCCCACGGTTCCTGGGTCACAAGCGGGAGAAGGCTGCTCTAGGCCTCTTGGCAGCTAACTCAGTGGGAAGGGAGAGGGCAACAGGAATTCTGTGCACAGACGCATGCGTATGGGTGTGTGTGTGTGTGTGTGCGCGCGCGCGCGCGTGTGTGTGTGCGTGTGTGTGTGTGTGTGTGTGTGTGTGTGTGTGTGTGTTGGGGGGGGGTCTCTCCTGGCTTCCCCCGAGCCCTCCCTGGAGCACCCAGAAACCTGAGACTTGGCAGCTCCCTCCAGCAATATAGGAAGGGGAATGGGGAGGAGGCCAGTGGTCTGAGGCTGTGCCCCCAGGAGGTCAGAAGGTTGAGGGAGAGGGGTAGCTCTGACCACCTCCATCTGTCTCCTCTCTCCTGCTACTGCCCCCTCAAGCCCCGGCCCCACCCTGGCAGTCTCTGCCCGGGGAGTGAAGGGTTTCTCTCTGGCCGAAGGTGTCACTCTGGCTGGCTGGCGATTTTCCTCCCTTTCTCCTAAGGTGGTAGCACCAGCAGTGGGCTGCGTTGCTCTAACCAGGCTCACACTCAGCCAGCCCCCGAGGAGCAGCTTCTTCCCTCCGAAGACCACCCTGGTCTTTCCTTCACAGCCTCTGGCAACTCCCTAAGATGACTTCTGTCAGGTTTCCTCCTCACAGAGGCTCCTGCAGATGGGGGAGCCAGCCTGCCAGGACCGCAGGCCCCAGGGCCTGGGTGGGGTTGTCCTTCTGGCTGCTAACTCCTCCCCCCTTGGTTCCAGACCCCAGGCCTCTGCCTACAGTCCCGCCAAGGCGACCTCTCCAGCACCTGCCACTCATACGTACAGTGAGGCCTCAGCTGCCCCTGCGCCCAAGCCCCGGGTTGTCACCACCGCCAGCATCCGGCCTTCTGTCTACCAGCCAGGTGAGAGGCAGAATGGAAGGGAGGCTGTCAGGCTAGATGGCTTCTAGGCCACATCCCCAAAACATTGCTGGCCAGTGAGGCCCTGCTAAAGGAGGCTCAGCCCTCCATCCTCCAAACGTGGGCCAGAATCCTATGGAGCCTGCCTCTGGCCCTGGGCAGACAGGTGAGCGGTGCGGGCCAGGGATGGAGCCGCCCAGCTCGTAGGAAGATCCCCGTCTTGGTTGGGGATTTCCAGGCTCAAGGTGAAGGAAGAGCGCTTGTTTCTCCGGCAGTCTGGGTCTGGCTCAAGCTGGAAGACAGGCAGGTGTAATGAAAACACTGTGGGCTCTGGACAGACCTACTGCTGTGACCCAGGGCGAGCTGCTCATGCTGTCTGGTCTTTGGTTTCCTCAGCTGAGGCAGGGTAGTGGAGGCCCAGAGAGCACCCGTGATCAGCAGCAGAATGGCCAGCCCAGGCTCACTCGGGCTGTCTGTTCCATTTCTCTGGTCCCCGCCCCTTCACAGTGATGAGGACTCAGCCCCATGTCCCCCCTTCCCTCGGCAAAGTTTGACCTGCTCCCCAGAGCCTGAGGGCAATTCTCAGTTTTGTACCTCAGGGCCCCCTGCCTGCCCACCCCCTGCCTGCCCCCTGCGCAGTGAAGCTGAGGGCTCTTTCGCTGCATCTCCCCAGGCTGGGGGAAGGTCCTGTGTGCCCTGGCCTAGCGGATATGTCCACAGCAGGGCTCCGGGCATCTATAGCCGTCCAGGGCTGACGTCACCGTCACCGTCCCCTCCTTCCCGCTGGATTCTGACTCTTAACTCCTGGAGGGCAGGGCTGTGGGGATTTTCTTCACTGTCTCCCCAGCGCCTGACTCAGGCCTGGCACGAAGAAGGAGCTCAGCAAAGGTAGTGGATGAGGGAATAAATGAATGAACGTTGGTAAGGAACTCAAGTCGGGGGTAAGGAATGGCATGGAGAGAGGTGGTGAACTGTGCACTCTGGTGGCTGAACACACAGGGGTTATGGGTCACAAGGGTTCCCAGAGGGCACCCTTGCAAGTTCCATGGGCTGAGATAGGATTTTAGGTGGGCACACACTTTTCATTTAAAGCATTATACTTTCAACATATTTCTCTTTACAGCCATCTTGACCATAGAAATTCTAGCAATGATGACATTTTCTACTTGCAGTGGCATCCACACTGTTCTCCGCCCCCCTCCCAAATTATTACACACACACACACACACCATTTTCACAGATGGGAACAAGTGATGAAGTGAGGAAGTTAGGACTTGTTCGGAAAAGAATGGGGTAGCTAACTCCGAGGGGACCGGGACGGGGCTTCTCTCTATCAGGCAGGAGAGGGAGAGCTGGTCAAGAAGTCATGAGGTGGAGTCCGGACTCAGGGACGGGAGACACCCCGGAGAGGATCCTCCAATGAAGCCGGCGAGCTGGGGAGGTCAGACAGGGACGGAGCAGGAAGGGCCTGGCTGTGGGGAGCTGGGCTTGATGTGCGGGGCCGGGGAGCCATCATCAGCCCTCCTCGTTTAAAATTCGCTCCACCGGCGGGGTGGAGTGTGGGTCACAGAAGCCGCTTCGGCATCAGGCAGGCCCCGTGCGCGGGTCCGCTCTGCCTCCCCCAAGGCAAAGCCCTTCATGCCCGGGGCCCGAGTCCCCTGCTCTGAAAAACGGGCACGCGGCTCTGTAGACGGCGAGCTCTGGGGGCGAAACGAAGCGCCCAGCCGAGTACTTGGCACACAGGCGGCGCCCTTTCCCGTCCCTTCAGAGGCAGGGCCAAAATTCTGGGGGCAGAATCCGCTGGATTAGGAGCAGCTCGGGGCTGGCTGCCGCGGCGAAACTGCCCGAGGGGCTGCGGGACGCGGCCGCCCCGCGGAGACCCGGACCGCGGCGGGCAGGGTGCACAGGAGTTTCGGGGAGCCGCCGCCGCCGGCTGGGGCGAGGCTCCGTCCCCCGCGCCGGGCGCGCATTTCCGGCCCGGCCCGGGCTCCCTTCCCAGGCGGGTCCTCCCGGGCACCTTCCGGGG
>LNAC01000311.1:820718-840082 GCA_002007465.1 Ailurus styani | reverse complement strand
GGCCGGGTCGGCCTCGTCGTGGGCGGAGGGGCCCCGTGCGGGCCGGGGGAGGCCACGTCGGCCCACGGGCCGGGCGGGGGCCGGCGCTCGCGGGGAGCCAGGCCCGACCTGGAATGAGTCAGAAATCACCTTGTTTAATTACACATTCCCGAGGCCGCCGAGTGCGATAGGGGCCTTTTGAACTTGCCAATTAGAGATGAAATATCACCTTCTAACTTAGGCGGGCTTAATTCCGTCAAGCAGAAATAGCAACAGCCCCGGGCTCGGAGATGGGCGATCAAGTCTCCCTCCTGGCACGTCTGGGGTGGCGCGGCCAGAGCCAGGAGGAAGAGCGCGGAGGGAAGGGGACAGGGAAGCAGCAGCTCCTCGCGCTTCCACCGTGACCCCACTCGAGTGGGGGGCCGCGATGCGGAGGGGGGAGCTGCCGGCCTGCGCCTGGGGGGACGGAAGATCCCTAGGGCAGCCCCCCCCCGCCCCGGGTCCAGATTCTGGCATGCCTCTGACCTGCCGGGACTTTTCGCAGGGGCTTAGAAGAGGGGGCTGGATCAGGGAGTCTGGAAGGCCTTCCGGAGGTGGGAAGAGAACGTCTGCCAAGCAGAGGGAATAGGGTTTGTGTTGCTGGAGGGAAGCAGGAAAAGTGGGCAAGGGCCAGAGTTGGAAGGGGCGTGCTAAAGCCTGTTTGGCTGCCTAGGGAGTGGTTAAGCCCAGGATCTGGAGTTGAGTCCGACTGCCCGAGCTCCCTAACTTTCCAGTAGTCACTTAGACTCACCAGGCCTCAGTTCTCCACCTGTAAAATGGACTAGAAAATATTCTCTGCCTCATTGGCTTGCAGTTGAGTATTACCTGCAGTAATACACGTAAAGGGCCTGGCCTGTGGAAGCCGCCAGTACTAGGTAGCCACTGTGCTGATGAGGGCAGCACCGACCAATAAAAATTAATTTTCTACTTAGCCGCATTTTTTTAAAAGATTTTATTTATTTATTTGACACAGAGGGAGAGATTACAAGTAGGCAGAGAGGCAGGCAGAGAGACAGGGAGAGGAGGAAGCAGGCTCCCTGCCGAGCAGAAAGCCCAATGCGGGCCTCGATCCCAGGATGCTGAGATCATGACCTGAGCCGAAGGCAGAGGCTTTAACCCACTGAGCCACCCAGGCGCCCAACCTACAGCTCTCGATGGCCGTGCTACATGTCAGAGCATGGGACCTCCTCCAAATTGATAGTTACTCCTCAGTGACATGGTGCACCAAGATTTTCTGGAAATTAGACTTGTATTCTTTACAGAGGCAGCTTGGGGTAATAGAATGGTTTTGGACACTCTGCCACTTACTGGCTCTATCTAAGCCTCAGTGACCTCAACTGTAAAGGGAACTAAAGCAGATGACTTGTTATGAACCAAGCCTACTCCCTTAGTGAGTGAGCTGAATCCTTATGGAGAGGGTTTAGAAGCCAGCATCACTCCCAACATGGCTCCAAGGCAGGGCCATGGAGGATTTTACCTCTCCCCCTTTCAATAACACAGGCCTGGTCCCTACCCACCCACAGCACTGGGGTTCCTGTGTTACCCAGCTCTGAAGGGTCAGACATCTGGGAGGAGAGCAGTAGAATTGGAATCGCAGGCCACAGGCCACCCAGGAGAACCAGGTGGGAGAGACCAGAGGCCAGGCAGGGAACTTTAGTCCTGAGCAAGACCTTCCTTTCCAGGCTGGAAACCAAGGGGGGCTGTGTCAGCACCCCTCAGCATAGTCCATCCACCTAGACAGGTTCAGGAATGGAGGGAGGCTGCCCCAACTTGCTTCCCAGGATGGGAGGAATGAGGCCTCTTTCCAGAGGCACAGACTATGAGCTGAGGTGAGCCTTCTGGAACCTCACTGGCTGGAAAAGGAAGCTGGCTGGAATGTGTGTGCAGGCTCCCCTGTGGGATGGCAGCAGAACTTGGAAACCTAGGTTTTGAGGGCCCAGGCCTCAGAGGGCTTTGGGTGAGCAGCTACAGTGCTCTTTTGTGTTGTCACCCCAAAAGGGTTTTTAGCTCTGGAAGAGCTGGAGGAAGGGGTTCCAAAAGTGAGACAGTACATTCTTTTGTGCTCTTTCATGGTAATTTCACATGCTCTCGGACATACTCTGTTTCCACCAAAGTGGTGTAGAGGAGCATGGGTCTCCCAGAGGCGGCCACAGACTGAGGGAGCACCTAGACCTGGGCTGTGTCCCTAATATCTCTGCCCAGGGTCCCTCTGAATGGCTGTGTCAAGACCCCCACCCCAATCAAACCAAGCAGAAATTTCCCCCAATGCAAATCAAGCTAAAGTGTTTTTCAAGAAAATGATTGTAGCTAAACGTGAAACCTGAACCTGAAAACCCAGTTGCCCCATCATCTACTTTGTCCCAAAGGCTGGACTAGATCCAGGTTCAGCAAACACATGTGATAGAGGCATTCTGGATGTCAAATCCCTGGTCAGAGTGCAGCTGAAAGCATCTTCCAGTCAAGGCCAAGTTTGATCTGCTCCCACCCCCTTCCTGACCCAGGGGACCCACATATGAGGCTCGCCTGGCATGCCCGCCACCCCCATTCCCTGTCTTTTGCAGGCTTCTGGAAGCCCAAGCCTGGCCGGGCCCCACCCCACACAGCTGCAGATATTTATAGCTCTGTCCCTTTCCCAGCCCTGTCCAAGCTCCCGAGGGCTCTGCTCTGGTTGCTCTTTATCTCCCTTGGCTCCCTGCTGCAAACTCAAATCTGGGGCATCGAGAAGTTCAGGAACATGTCTTCCGTAAAACTCGGAATTGTACTGCTCTAATATTAAAGTCACCTCTTATGGTTTTCTGGCTGGGGATGGGGGAAGTTGGGGGAAATGGATTCCTGGTACATTTTTCTTTGGCTGTTTTTGGCTTGCAGTGCCTGCGTCTACGTACAGCCCATCTCCGGGGGCCAATTATAGCCCAGCTCCCTACACCCCCTCGCCTGCCCCCACCTACTCCCCTTCCCCGGCTCCAAGCTATACCCCCTCGCCAGCCCCAAGCTACAACCCTGCCCCCTCAACGGCCTACAGTGGGGGCCCTGTGGAGTCTGCCAGCCGCCCCCCGTGGGTGTCAGATGACAGCTTCTCTCAGAAGTTTGCCCCTGGCAAGAGTACCACCTCCATCAGCAAGCAAACCGTGCCCCGAGGGACGGGGCCCCAGGTGTCTCCCCTGGCCAGGGGCATCGTTCAGCGGGCTGAGCGCTTCCCAGCGAGCAGCAGGACTCCGCTCTGTGGCCACTGCAATAACGTCATCAGGTATGGTCCAGCTGTGCCGCGGAGCTGGGGCACTGGGAGCACGGCGGGGGAGGGGGGTTGCTTGTGTACCGTCTGAACCCTGCGGTGAGGCAAGGGGGTGAGAGGGAGGGCAGGAATAGGGAGAAGGCTGCCTGCCGGACAGCCTCAGGCTCCTCTAGCTTGCCACCTAGTCTGACCCTCTTTGAGTTTTGGCTTCCATACCTGTGAGACACCCACTTCCCTGGGGAGTCGGGAGAATTCCATGAGGTAAGTGGGTGAAGCTCCCGGCATGGTACCTGGTGCCAGGACCTCCCCCCTTGGGCTAAGGCCGGGTTCTGGGAATCACAGGTCTTGTTGTTGGGTTTATTGGGCGTGTTGCAAGCTGGCTGACAGGGCTGGTTTTGACCCAGCATTCCTCTAAGGTTCCTTCTGGGTCTTTCCACAGACAGGCCAGTGCTGCTCAGGGCTTTGGTGGGCATCTGCCACCCTAAAAGGAAAAAAGTCATTTTTTGTCCAAACACTTGTTTGGACATAGTATGTTTATAGGATGTGTCTGTTGGGGAGGAGGGCGTATATATGAGATAAATACACTTTTACTTAAAAATAAAGTAACACATGCTCATTAGAGAATAATTAGAGAGTTCAGAAAATTCACTTTTCTGAATTGAGATGTACAATTGAGATGTCCAGCATTTCCTCATAGTCCCGTTGCTCTGACTGCCAATCTGGATCTGAGCTACTAGGCTGTTCTAGCACTATGGCCTTGAACCACTTACTTCACCCCTCTGTGCCTCAGTTTCCTAATCTGAAAGTGGGCACCATCATCCTGCTTCTTAGGATTGTTGTAAACACTAAACAAGTGAATACCTGCACACTTCTTCTGAAATAGTGCCGGGCACCAAGTAAGCACTCAATATACAGCAGCCATTGGCATGGTCGTCTTCGCTCTTCTTGTTACACCTGACCAGATATTCTATAATATGCTTCCCCCTTCCCCTGCTGGTAAATATTTGAGCTGCTTCCCCATTTCTCTTGAGTGTTATTGATGTAACAATGAATATCTTTTTGCATAGAGCTCTAGCTGAACTTCACATTAGTTCATTAGAGCGGTTAACGAAAGTCAGGGTTATTGGGTCCAAGTATGAATAGTGTTGGGGGTACCGAAACATCAGCTCTTGAGCTTTTGGGGCTGTCTTAGGGCGTCATTCTCTGCTTCCCCAGGGGCCCCTTTCTGGTAGCCATGGGCCGTTCCTGGCACCCAGAAGAGTTCAACTGTGCCTACTGCAAGACCTCCCTGGCGGACATGTGCTTCGTAGAGGAGCAGAACAATGTGTACTGTGAGCGCTGTTACGAGCAGTTCTTTGCCCCAATCTGTGCCAAGTGCAACACCAAAATCATGGGGGTAAGTCCTCCGGCTCTTGTCTTTTCCCCAACCAATCTCTTTCCCTCTCCAAGATTGCGGGGTCCCATTAAGAAGCCAAGAATTGGATGCTAACAGAGAAAGAACAACTTTCTATCCTACAAGGGACTTGGTTTGCCACCAATGAACCAGGGAGCAAATGAATTTGGAGGGAGAGATGATGACTTGCCTGGGCCACACGGCTTGAAGTGTTGGTGGAGCTTCTGCAAAGCAAGTTATTGCTTCGGAGACTAACCTTGCCATGCACCCACATGTGGCCTTGAACCCTCCATGCCCCTTTGGTAAAGCGGTGGTAATAAGCAGCTTTGATGGGAGGGTTCAGAATCACAGACAATGTAACCACCTCTCTGATGATTTTGACACAGAACCTGGCACCCAGCATATGTTACCTGAGTGCAAACTCCTCTGCCGCCCCTCCCCCACCCCCACCCAGAGCCTTCCCTCAGCACGTCCAAGGCCCATCTCCTGAGCTCTCCTGCCCTGCTCCCTGTTGGGCCCAGCAGTAGCCAGGGCCCGGTGAGGAAGAGGGGACCCAGCTTCCTCTCTCCTGTGAACCTTTGTGACCTGAGTGGAGGCTCTTTCCCCCAGGAAGTGATGCATGCCCTGAGACAGACATGGCACACCACCTGCTTCGTTTGTGCAGCTTGCAAAAAACCCTTCGGGAACAGCCTCTTCCACATGGAAGACGGGGAGCCCTACTGCGAGAAAGGTAGGACTGCTATGCTGGGGGGGGCGCACGGTCTGGGAGAAAGGGGCAGGCACAGGGAACTCCTGCTTGTGTCCATTCACATGGAACCATCGGGAGGCTCCAAATGACAGAGTTGTACTTTTCTGGGTGGGGGCTGGGTTTACAGCCTTTTTTTTTTTATAACACATTTGATCTCTGTTGCCTTTTCTGCACCAAATATGTGGATCACAGTTTGGCATCTTGTAGCCACTTGGGAAACCTTTCAGATGAGTTTGATCTGGAGTCTGAAAAGGCTTTGGCTTTGGACTTTGTCTTAGGTTCTGTTCCAGGCTCCACCTCAGGCTGGCTTTGTATCCCTGAGCGAGTAATTAAACTTCTCTGAGCCTCACTTCCCTCATCTGTACAAAGGGGCATATAAACACCTGCCTCATGAGTTGTGAGGATTAACCAGAGGAAGTGCGTAAAGCATCAAACATATGAAAGTCCCTTCCCCTCTGATGTTCCTTCAGAGTCCTGTAACCCCCCTTCTGAATTCAGAGTTTCTTTGTCCCCCGAAATGCTATGTTTTACCTTGAAACTTGGAGTAATTATAAATTTTGAAGACAAGGCACTCTATTAGAGAATCAGGTGTCCTAGTTAATTAGCCACTTCCTCACTCATTTATTCATAGACTCCCTCTTTTTAAGATTTATTTATTTATTTTAGAGAGAGTGTGTGCATGCACGAGGTGGGGGAAAGGTAGAGAAAGAGGGGAAGAGAAAGAGAGAGGGAGAAGCAGACTCCCTGGGGGAGCCAGATGTGGGGCTTGTTCTCATGATTCCAAGATCATGACCTGAGCCAGAATCAAGAGTCAAGGACGCCTGGATGGCTCAGATGGTTAAGCGTCTGCTTTTGGCTCAGGTCATGATCCCAGGGTCCTGGGATGGAGCCCAACATCAGGCTTCCTGCTCGGCGGGGAGCCTGCTTCTCTACTGCTCCCCCTGCTTGTGCTCTCTCACTCTCTGTCAAATAAACAAATAAAATCTTAAAAAAAAAAAATCAGGAGTCGGATGATCAACTGACTGAGCCACTCAGGCGCTCCCATAGACGGCCTTTTTCAGAAAAGGATTTGAGGCAGGGTCCAACAAAGTTACCACAGACATGAAGGTTAAGACGACAGAACTAGAAATCAGCACCAAATAGAAGAGGGAAAAGCAAGCATGCTGATTATGAAGAATAATAGAGCAACAGTGACTGGGCAGCAAATCTGAGGGCAAAAAGAAAAACACAGTAAGTTAGTTTACTTTAAAATCGGAAAGGAGAAAACATTCCAGTTCTTCCAGGGGAAAAGCAAAGCAAACTAAAACGATTCTCCCCTGACAACAAATTATGAAAAAAAATTTCTTGGGTTCTTATATATGGGTGAGATCTCTTCCCAGCTCTTATTAATTGATTGACTTAGTTACTTGGTCACTCCGTGCCTCAGTTTCCATATCTGTAAAAGGGAGAAGATAAGCATCTCTTTTCCTTTCTTATGAGTGTATAGTGATAATTGTTAGATAATTAGCAGATGATTGATGTGTGTTTGTGCCAATACAAATTGCTATTATTGGGGCACCTGGGTGGCTCAGTCCATTAAGCATCTGACTCTTGGTTTTAGCTCAGGTCATGATCTTAGGGTCATGAGATGGAGGCCTGTGTCAGGCTCCACACTCAGTGTGGAGTCTGCTTGAGATCCCCCCCCCCCTCTCTCTCTGCCCCTCCCCCTGCTCATGCTCTCTAAACAAGCAAACAAATAAATAAACAAATACAGAAATAAAATCTTAAAAAACACACAGAAAAAAATTGCTATTATTAATTGACTAAAGCATTACAATTTGTATAATTTGTGTCTGAGACTTGAAAAGTCCTCAGTAACCTTAACCCCCAAATCTGATGGACATTTAGGTTGCTTCCACTTCTTGGCTATTGTGAATAATGCTGCTATGAACATGGGTGTGCAAAGATCTAAAAGACCCTGTTTGTAGTTCTTTGGGAGTATGTGCCCAGAAGTGGGATTACTGGGTCATATGTTATTTCTCTTTTTGAGGTTTTCAGGAACCTCCATACTATTCCCATAATGGCACTGCACCATTTTACAATCCCACCAACAGTGCACAGGGTTCCAATTTCACTACATCTTTGCCTGCACTTGCTATTTTCTGGGTTTTTGATAGCAGCCCACTTAATGAGGGTGAGGGGTATCTCATTGTGGTATCTTGTCATCATATTTATTAACAACTTGGAAGAAGACACAGAAGGGAGAATGCCAGTATGCTAGGATCTAGACTCAAAAAGATTTTGTCAGCTGCCATCATGAGCTGATGCTTTTACATACGATATCTTTGCATCAGTAAGGGAGCATAAGTAAGGCCCAGCCCCTAATGAGTGGGCCTGCCCCTGAATAGTGCCCAGACCTGATGGGGCATCATGACCACCTGGGAAACTTTAAAGATATAGAAGATCAATTCCCAGATGTACAAATGCAGAATTTCTTCACCCTCCCCTCACCTATGTGATTCTATATTCAGTTAAGTTTGAGAATCCAGGCATGATCCTAAGACCAGCAATATCAGGATCACAGAAATGCAATTCTTTGGGCCCCACCCTAGATCTGCTGAATCAGAAATTCCGGAGGGTGGGGCCCAGCAATCTGAATTTTAGTGAACCCTCGAGATGATTCTAACGTTTGAGAACCACTGCTCTCGGAAAGCGCTAAGCCCTTTTTCGGCAGAGAGCACCAGTGATTTGATGGATGGAAACCCTTTTACAGTAGCAATAAAATCCATTAAATATAGGGTACAAATTCAACTTAGGGCATAAGGGAGTTAGTCAAAGAAAATTATAAAGACCTAATAGAAGAAATAAAGTAAGAAATAAATACACGAGGAAGTAGATTATATTCACAGTGAGAAAGGGCCATGCACAAATTTAATTCCAATTATACTCTCATTTTTTTTGGATAAATGATGAAATATGTGAACTTTTAAAAAAATGTATTAGGGTCAAGACCGGTGCTACAAAATTTTAAAACAAGGCAGTTCCCCAGATCATATAGAATCGGGTATAAAACAGAAAAATCAATCGGTGGGCAAGACTAGACATCCTATTGTAAGAGCTTAGTGTTAGACTTCACAGAAAGAGGTGGAATCACTATTTAGTAAGGTTTTCTGAACCATTTCTTAGTTTGTCCATTCATCATTCATCCATCAAATTTGTGAAAGACACTGAGCATTAGGAGTGGGTCCCTGCCCTCAAGAACCTCAAGTGGACACTAAGTGGATAGTCAAAAGATAATGATTGAATGAATGGATAAATGAATGAATGAATGAATGAATGAATGGAGTGAGAAGGCAGAGAAGCCCAAGAGAAGCCCTTGGGAAGGCCATCTCATCCCTCTTGGTTGGGATGGAGGACAAAGATTTCCCAGAAGGAAGGCCTGGCCCACAGGATCTCAGGTAGACAAAGTGGGGAGGGTTTTCCAAGCCCAAGACCTGGTTCATACACAGGCATGAGGTAGATGAGAGAGTCCAGGGCATGTGGAGACTGAGAGTAAGGAGAAAGAAGTCAGAAGTGGGGTTCAGGGCTTACCCTCCCATGGAGATGGGGTAGCCTATGGCCCTGTTTCTCACCCACACGAGTTCCTACAGCACACAGAGTGAACCATAAACCTGCTCTAACCTTGTAAAGGAAGCAGAATGATATTTTTAGTTTGGTAAGAAATTAAGTATTCTGTCAGAGACAAGCTTCACCGACTGTGACATAGAGAACAGCATTTGCATGACAAACCATAATTAAACACAAAAGGGGAAACCGTACATTGGAAAATATATCCAAGAGATATAACTTATCAAAGCTCAATGCCAAAGAGATAACGAGACCACGTGAAGTCATGGAAAGAGGATGAACTTTGGAGTCCATGAGGCAGGCTCCTTCCTGCCATGTGACAGAAAGTCGGCAGCCTGTTTTGTCTTTAAAATGGGAATAATATTTCTTCACACAGCAGTTGTGAAGATTACCTGGGAAAATTAGAAAAGCACTAGTACTGGACAAGTGCTGAGTAGGCACTGGAATCACGTTTCCTTCCCTCCCTCTGTCATTTATAAAGACAAATAAGAGCCAAGATTTTTGAGTATTTGTGCCAGATACATTCACATACATTCTTTTATTGAATCTTTACAACAACCCCATGACTTAGGTCCTGTAGTTACTCCCATTCTATAGATGAGAAAGCGGAGACACTGAGAAGTTAGGTGACTTGCCCCACATAGGAACAATTCCTAAACAGAGATAGGACTTGAGCTCAGTGCTTTTGTTCTTCGGAACCCAGGTCCATAACCCTCCATGGCACGCTGCCTCTCAGCATGTGGTCTAAGGTGGTGAGCAGGCATGCTGTCCACAAGCAGAAACATGGAAGGTGCAAGGAGAAGCCAACTGTGGCAGAGCTGTGGAGAGATAAGAACACCTCTAGGGGAATGAAGGCTTCGTAAGAGGCATCAAACTTCTCTAAAAGAATCTGGAAGAGTTCTCCGCTGAGGACAGTAGAACTGCTTGCCCCTAGAGCCCAGACGAGACAGCTCCTGAGTCCGAGACGAGACAGCTCCTGACAGCTCCAGCCCACTCAGCTGTGTGTCTCAGCCGTAGGACTCTGGCGAAACTCGGTTTCCTCATTCACGGAATAAAACACAAAACAGAGAAATAATTATAGTTCGATCTTGGAGGGATTTTTTGAAGATTAAGTTCATTCATTGATTTATTGATTCACTGGTTCATCCATTCTCTTATTCATTCCACACGTACGTGTTGGGTACTGACTTGTGAGCCAAGCACTGTGTCGAGGGTGGAAAGAAAACTAGTACATACTAATCCACAGATCATGACATTGAGATTCTAGCAAAGAATACTATCTATGCAAGAATGCTTGGTGAACTGTAAAGCATTATATAAACAATACATGGTATTATTATCTCTTTGGTGAGGCAGGGAGGGGGACATGTCTTAACATAGTAGCTCAAATATTGTTTCTAGTGGTAAAAATTTGTTATCAATACAAATACAATGACAGAAGAATTGCCAAGCAAAGAACATACTCTATAACTCCTAAAAATGTTAAGGGCTCTCCTTTTTCCAAGCTATCAGGAAACATGATTTTTTTTTTTTCTTTTTTGGGATTGGTCTGTTTGGGCTATAAAGGGTGACAGAGGCAGAGGAGAAAATCACCCTGTAGAAAGTTAACGACAGATCTGGAGAGTGTTTGCAAATCAACCCATCCCAGAGTGCTAACTAAGCCTGAATCCATACACCACCTGTGCAAATTATTGAAAAGAAAAAAACCACAATCATTATAATTGAGCATTTTGTCTGCAAGACGGCAAGTAACCGATTAGGTCATACCCACTGCCCCCGCTCAGTGATTTGCGGTGTGGTGTCATTGTTATGGCATTGGGTCGGTGTGTCCAGAATGCTTCTCCCAGCCCACCTGGATGCCTGGTCCTCACTCTGCCTTTCATTTCAGACTACGTCAATCTGTTCAGCACCAAGTGTCATGGCTGCGATTTCCCCGTGGAGGCCGGCGACAAATTCATCGAAGCCCTGGGACACACCTGGCATGACACCTGCTTCATCTGTGCAGTATGTTTTTAGCTGGGACCGGGGGTTTCTGACTTTCTGAGAAGGGGCGAGAGGGACTTAGTGGGGCCAGGTGATCAACCCTCTACATCCCTTTCAACTCTGGCACTCTGATATTCAATCATTTTTAAAAGCTGGCAAGTACCGTGATGTCTGGATATGTCACAGTCAAGCAAAGTTTATTACTAATAATTACCTTTAAACCAATGTGGCTTTTGTTACTCTCCATTTCATTAAGGAAAACAGAGTGTCTTCCCAGGATCTGTCAAACCAGCAGCTTGCCTCACCAGCAATGCTCTCAATTCTTGGGAGCAGCGAATGATAAAGAAGGAGGGTTTCCTGTGATTATAAGTTGCTTTAGATATGATGAAGCGTTCCAAGGGTTTTCCCCAAAATTTGCACCATGAAGCACTAGGTTGGAGCTTTTTGACTCATTCTATGAAAAACTGAGATAAGGCTTCTTTTGATAGAAACTTTAGGAATCAGGGCTGCCATTTTATTTTCCTAAATGGGCTTGGTCTTGATATGTGGTTGCTAGAGATTAGCCCTATATACCTGTTAACCATGGGTCATCTATTTCTCCCGAACAGCCAAGTCATTTTTCCCATGAGATTGGCATTTTCCTTACGAGGGCTTTGGGTTGGGGAGGGAACACAACGATAAGTTCACTGACATTAGGACTCTGCCTTACATCTAGGAAATATTCATCCCTGAGAAAGGCCTGTGATGTGTCTGCAATTGACTGAACTTTATTTGGGAAAATTAATGTGCAGCTACTACTTTTGTTTGTTTTGTTTTGTTTTGTTTTGTTTTACCAGAGCTGTTCAAGGTAAAGTGTGGCCATGTATCAAATATCCATGCAGTTTCAACTTGAACCACTTTGATAGGATTATGATATAGGAAACCCCCATCATAAAGTTTAGTGCAACACACCTCAGTATCTGCACCACTTCCACACCACCGTGCGTGGGGTACACTGTGTTGACTCTGAGTGTGAGTTTGCCAGGGCTGCTGCAACAATGTACCAAAACCCTATGGCTTCAACAACTGAAATGGACTCTGGAGGCTTGAAGTCCAAATTCAAGATGTCGGTGGGGCCGTGTGCTCTCCCTGAGCTTTGGGCGGTTGCCAGCAGTCCTTGGTGTTTCTTGAATCATAGCAGCAGAACTTCCATCTCGGGCTCCATGGTCCCATGGCAGCCTGCCCCCTGTGTGTCTGTGTCTCTGCATGGCATCCTCCTCTTGTGTGTCTGTCTCTATATGCTTCTCCTTTTCTTATAAGGACACTGGTCCTCTTGGATTAATGGCCCATCTACTCCAGTATGACCTCATCTTAACTTATACCTTAATTATATCTGCAAAGACCCTGCTTCCAAAGAAGGTCACTGGTGTGTCCCTGTACCAAGTAGATTGGAGGTACAGGGAGTATCTTCCAGCATATGAATTTGGGGGAGGAAACAAAACAGTTCAGTCTAAACACTCTGATCTTCTAGCTTTTGGAATAGATTTTCTAATTGTCTTATAGGGTCCTTTAAGTCCATCAGGTCCTTCCCTCTGTAAAGGGACAGCAATGTGAATATCCTGGCTTTCCAGTTGTCTCCTAGAGAGCCATGGCTCAGCAAGGCACATAGGGCCCTCTGACCCCTGCATTCAAGCTGCGGCTTGTCTGATCCAAAGCCACTGCCTGCAAGTCTGGTTGCCCAACTTCTAGAAGGATCCAAGAGACTTGGAGAAGATCCAGGGCAGACTATGGCACAGAAGGCCTATTCTCTAAGGGCAGGCTGATGAGAGAGGTCTGTGTCACATGGAGAGGGTACCATGGAAAAGCTGAGCAAGGTCTGCTCCCTTGAGCCCCCTGAGTTTGGCTGAGAGTCACAGTGGCACAAATCCCAGAGAGAAAGCAGAAGAAGCAGTAAAGCATAGGGTTGTTCAGGCCAAGATTACAAATAAGTCCCAGCAAGCTGGGAGAGACCCATAGCACATAGAGAAGCCAGGGAGACCCTGTCCTCTGGAGAATCAGCATGGTAAATCATCACGTCTTCCTCCAAAGTGGCTCTGTGTGGCACTCACTGCCCTGTTAAGATACAACAAAGTAGAACATGGTCTTGGTTTTAATTTTTGGATTAAAAATTAAATTTAAAAATTTTTAAAATTTAATAATTAAAAAAATTTAACAATTTCTTCTGACTAGAAAACTGTGAAGGTTGGGGGGGTAAGGGGAGTCCTTTTTCATCACTTTTTCTTTCTTTCTTTCTTTCTTTTTTTTAAGATTTTATTTATTTGTCAGAGAGAGAACACAAGCAAGGGGAGCAGCAGGCAGAGGGAGAAGCAGACTCTCCGCTGAGCAAGGAGGCAGAGGCAGGACTTGTTCCCAGGACTCTGGGATCATGACCTGAACTGAACGCAGACGCTTAACCCACTGAGCCACCCAGGTGTCCCATCATCACTTTACATTTCTAAATCATCTTTGATGAGCATATATTTTCTTGTAATTAAAAAGAAACTTAGTAAGAAAGGAAGATCAGAACTAGCTCTCCCAGCTGATGAGCTGTTTTCCCATCAGTTAGATCTCAGGAGAGCACATAACTTTAGACTAATTCAATTTACCAAATATTGCTTGAGTTTGGGGAACACAAGAATATCCCGGAACAAATCTCTACCTTTAAGGAGTTTGGAATCTTGAAAGAAAACAAAGTTGAAATTTATAAGCAATTAAAGAATAGAACAAGATAGCCTCTCTAAAGTCCCAAGCACATAAAATGATGGCTGAGATGTGGCCCCTATGTGGGTTGGTTAAGTGTCCGACTCTTGATTTTAGCTCAGGATGGAACCCTACATCAGGCTCTGTGCTGAGCATGGAGGCTACTTAAGATTCCCTCTCCTTCTCCCTCTGCCCTCCCCACTTGTTCTCTCTGAATAAATAAATAAATAAATAATAAAACGATGGCTGAGAAGGGCTGTGTGGGTTGGGGTGAGGGGTTAAGCTCCTGTCTGGCTTCAGCACCTGAGTTCCAGTGGAAAGGCTGTGGGGCCTATCTTTAGTGAATAAAGGTGTCTTGCTGTGGCCCCTCTTTTCCTTTAAGTCTTGTTGGGTCTCCAGCCCTTCCCCCACTGGTGTGGGTGTCAGGAAGGGAGGGCAGCAGTCCTAGGGGCTGCTGCAGCTGGCCGATGTCATAGTCTTCCAGCACCATCCATGATTCCTTCCCAGCCAGGCCCTGATGCCACTTGGCCATGGAGCCTGGGGCTTGAACCATCCCTGCTGTGCCGTTCTGCTGAGTGGTTTGGAGGCCTCCACCAGGAAGCCACCATGCATCCGACACAGAGTCTCCTAGCCCAAGACACTGAGCATGACCTTTCTATGATGTTTTCTGCTCTCAGCTCCATCTTATCAATTAGCCACCCCTGAGGCTCTGGCCCTTGGTCACTTCTGGGCTTTTAGTCTCCCAACACACACTCCAACTTATCCCAAAGTTTTCACAAGTAACCAGCACTGTCCCAGACTAGGCAGGGTCTCCCAGCCAGAGCCCCAGATGTTGACAGGCAGCTCCTTGACGACTTACTCCAGAGCTGCCTTTCTATCTCCCACAAAACCCATCCTCACTGTTGGATCTTGGGCTTGTCTCCATGTCTTCACCAGCAGCTTGAGGCCCCCCCCCAAGAGCCTGGTTACACTCAACATCACTGCCCTCACCTGGGATGTTTCCAGTCACTTTTTTACATCATTGTTTTCCAGGGCCCATTGTTAGCCCTGTGTAATCCCGAGTATGACATTCTCAACCGGGCCATGAGGGACTTGCACACGGGACCACTGTAATGCCGCTTTTCTTTCCAACTGTCTTGGAGTGGTCGCATGCTCACTGAGCTAGCTCATCTCAAGAGGGTGATTTCTCTATCCTCATGCCTTCTGTATGTGGGAACTCTACCTGCTACCCTCCTCCTCCTCCTCCTCCTCCTTCTCTTTTAGTGGGGGGACAGGCAGAGGGAGAGAGAGAGAGAGAATCTTAAGTAGGCTTCATGTCCAGTGTGGAGCCCGACATGGGGCTTGATCTCATGACCCTGAGATGAAATCAAGAGTTGGATGCTTAACTGACTGAGCCACCCAGGCCCCCCTACCTGCACTTCTTCTGATGTCAGTGTCTTGGGTGTGGTGCCTACTTCTTCTGCTCCCTGTTTGGTATGTTCAGTGCCCTCTATGACCCTGGTGCCCATCCCAGTCAATCTGACTTCCCAGCTGACTCGGACACCTTGCCCTATTGCCCACCGAGGGTCAGCCTACATACTGGCAGCCAACAAACTTGGAGGGCTACCTCAATACAAGTCCTGTAAGCCCGGAACAATTTCAAGCAAGCATAGCCCCTCTCTGCGATGGGGTGAGGGGAAGATGAGCCAGAGCTGGAGTCTTGCAGACCTGGACACCGAGTCCCAGCTCTACAACTTGCTAGGTCTGTGACTTAAGCGACACACTTAGCTCTAGGAACTGTAGTTATCCCCTTATGATATGGGGAAAAGTCATATCTTCCCATAAGTTTTTGTGAGAATTAAATGAGATCACATATATGGAGTATCTGGCCTCCTGATTCACCCACAGTAGCCTCAACATACGTTAGCTTTCTTCTCTCTGTGATGTCTCCATCTTTAAACTGCATTCATATGTTGTCATATTGGGGACATATCATTTTGCCTCTTTTTCTTTCTTATAATGTCTTCCTGCATATGCTTTTCCATATTGGATTGATCTTTTTCATGGTGGCGTTCCATTGGAAAATGTACTGTAGGAATCTACTCAGTCATCTCCCTATAGAGAGGCATTTTGGTGGTTTTCAGTTTTGGTTTGAGCACACGTTGTTCCATGCAATAGTTTCTGCAAGACAAACGCCTCCCAAGTGGTACTGGGCAGGCACAGCTGCAGCTCCTCTTCAGTGTTGCCACATCCCCGACAGAAGGCTGAGCTGATTCACCAGGCTGTGTCCTGAGCAGTGCACAAGTAGGCGATTCTTTTTGGCATTGTTGACTGTTGATTGGTAAATTTTTTTTTCTTTTTGTTTTTTGGCTAGTTTTCTAAGGTTAAAGGTAACAAATGATTGAAGGTTTTTTGTTTTATTTATTTTGTTAGATTAATAGATACCTAGGGATCTCTCATGGAAGTTTTGGTTTATTTTTCCTTTAATTATTAGTGAGGATAATCTTTTCTGATGTGTTAGTTTCCTAATGGTATTTTCTTGGATGTTAATTGGCCCCGTGGATATTGACTCCCGATTCTGTACTGGTTTCTCGTAAACTTCGGATAGCATCGATCAATCCTCTTCATCTTGTGTATTTTTTTGTGTTCCATTTCATTTCATTTGAGTTAGTTCTGTGTTCCTCTTTGGGAGTCTTAAATGTTATGTAGTTTGACTGTCTACTCTGCTTACGTCATTAAGAATTTGTGGTGGGGCGAGCTAGGCCCCGCCTCATGCCTGTCTGTCCTCTGTCCCAGGTCTGCCACGTGAATCTGGAGGGGCAGCCATTCTACTCCAAGAAGGACAAGCCCCTGTGCAAGAAGCACGCGCACGCCATCAACGTGTAGGGAGCCCAGAGCGTCTGATGCGGACGGGCCGGGAGCCGCTCCTGCCGCTGGCAACCAAGGATTCAAGGAGGCTGATGTTTCTTTTTGGGGGCAAGGGGGAAGACAGGAAGCTACTGAGCCCTTTTGAAGTATAATTTTAGTCCTTCCTTCTGCACACAGATCGTGTATTTGCATAGTTCAGACTAGAAGCCAAATGAAGATTCCTCAACCAAGCTAGTAATTAATCCAAGGCTGGAGTGGTAATTCAAATGTTCAGGACAGAATTCCAAGAACTCCAAAGCGAAAAACAAAAAAGGCATTTTCTCAAGGTGATACCCTTCCCTGAGGTCACCCGGGCAGGGACAGAGCTCAGAGCACTGCTGGAGGATCTGGAGCATGTTGTGGAGGTCTCTAGAGCTCGTCTGACAAACAGACTGAAGTGCCAAACAGTACTCGCTGTGGGGTATTTTTAGAGCCATAGCTGAGGGCTTGTTAGCGAAGACCGATTGGGCTTTCCTCACCAAAAAAGGAAGTGTTATTCCATTACTAGCGTCACGGAGCCACCTCTGCGCATCAGACTTCAGACCTGGAACAGAGTTGGGCCTTCTGAGGGAGTCCAGGCGTCTAGGAGGTGTCTTCTGGAAGCCGCGGGGCGGTTGACAGGACTTGAGGAGGGGCTCTGGCTCACGCTGCAGACGTCTCTGGCTCACATCTAAGACATCCTATGTCCCCAGAAGGTTGAGCTCCTTTTTGAATGGTGACGGGAAAGTGGAATTGGGCTTTTCCAGTTTTGCTTTGCTGTGTGTGAGGGGAGATTTTGAAGCGACTCCGGGTTGCGTCCAGCCTTTGTTTTGCTTTATGAAGCTCGTGAGCGCAAATGTCCGGGCTCCTGCATGTATTTCTCTCCCAATCCTGTGACGGCTCACTTGTGAAGTCTTCCTCAGCATCCCTCCCCGCAACAGGTGTAATGACCTGTGCGCAAGAAGAGAGAGACGGTGTCTGGAACAGGACGGCAGACTAGGCTGAGAACATGCCCAGACTCTGCATGGGGAGAGGAGCCTTAGTTTCTGGCAACCTCAGTAAGAACGCCACTGTTGGCAGCACCTCCCACCTCAGACCTGCACCGGGCTTCTCGAGTGTTCCTTTCAATGCAGCGCACTGATGACGAGCAGGGGTGCCGACTGTTGGGAGGAGAAGAGGAACTGATAACTGTGTTCATTTGCCATTCGGGCCCATAGTTGGAAAATGGATGAGCTGAGTTGATCTAGAACTTGTTTAAGTATTTATTGCAATAGTCTTGGGTCTTCAAACTTCCTTAAAACATTAGTCATAGTTTGAGTTAAGTAAACGTTTTAAAGCTGTTTGGTGACAAAGAAGCTTAGTTTCTGAGGCTGGAAATGGTACGTTCTCTTTCCCTTCAGGAAGCACTGTGATTATGCTCATTGAACAAGGCATGGAAGCAGGCAGTCTGAGGGGGCGTTTCTCACTTGAACACAATAGTTAGGCACTCTTCCAACTCACTGCTACTCTCTCCTCACTCCTGTTTTGGATTTTTCTCTTTGCATGTTTTATGAGAATGCATTAGAACATTTTTTTCTTCTGAGAACTGAGGCTTCCAGGGGGCTGCCTTTCCCCGGAGTGTGTCCCTTCTCCTTGAGGGAGAAAGAAGCAGCAGGATGCGTCCCTAGCAGGAGGCCCGTGTTTTTTTTTCCCAAGGGTGAAACCATGTCCCAGAGGGAGCACCAGGAGGGACATAGTGGTGCTCCTACCACTGGGCCCTTCTTTACCTGGGGTGCAGTAAGAAAGTGAGTCTAAAGTACCAGACAGTAAAATCTGCTGGGAGTGACTAGAGATTTTTCAGGAGTTGCAAACAAGTACCTTGGAGCATTCTGTTATTTTTGGAAAGTTCAAATATACAGGGATAAGGAGGTTGTTGGCTGTACAGAAAGGCTCTAGACAGGTTTTCTCTTAAAGCAAAAACGAGAACAAAAACACATTTTCAGGGACTGGTCTCGAGGAAAGGAAAACCAGTTCCCAAGAGTTAAGTTTCCAGAAATATCTTTTAAAGGGTTTAATGCGCACACGGATGCACCCATGCCCGTGTGATCATTAAAAATGTACATGATCATTAAAAAGAAAAGTGAAGATCTCAAAGAAGTACTTCATCATGGTCATTTACTGAATCGGTTTTTCTACATCTCAGAGAGAGTGAGTGTTGATTCTGAGGGACTCTTTTATTTACCGAAACACAAAACAAAAAAACATTTTAAAGGTAGTAGGAGAAGAAGATAACCTTGAATATGGGATTCCCTCGGTGTTTGCAAGTTTGGTGTAGCTTTGGGGTTAAGGTTGTATCTATTTCAAGTTAACATCAGGGCTGTCGTAGGACACCAAACAATTTCTAAGAGTTCCTGGTGGGGAGTACACTTTGGATCTACAGTTCTTGTCTCCTCATTGTTGACGTTTATTTAACACTTACAAACATTAACTTTTGCATCGGAGTGATTTGTGTCTGCAGTGATTGTGTTAGGAATCTAGCTTTCATAATGTTAGCTTTTCAACCCAGGTACTTTTGCTTTGGGATTTTTTTTTTTTAATTTTTAAGATTTCAAAAGTGGGAAGTAGTGTGATAGAGGTGTGCACAAAAATATCTTGCATGTTTGTTTGGGTTTTGTTTTGTTTTGTTTTGTTTTTTGCCTGTGTGAATTCTACTTTTTAGCACAATAAAACCAAAAAAAGGATACAGTGCAAATACAGATTTTTTCTGGGTAAAGTTTTTTCACATGACACCAAAAGTAGATTATTTCCATACAGTGCTGCTG
>LNAC01000311.1:804587-820607 GCA_002007465.1 Ailurus styani | reverse complement strand
GGTGGGGAGGAGTAAGGGGGGTGGGTGGGGTGGAAGGGTGGGTGGAGTTTAAGGCAAAACAAAATGTCCTAGGGAAAAGAAACACACATAACTCACTTGTTCTGTTGGCTTTGTGGCCCAATAGCAGTTTAATTGCTGTTTAAACAGGCAAGGATACGTGAATAATACAAACATTTTGCATACAAAGGGAATTTACCAGGAAAATGATAAAGTGAAGACCAGGCTTTGCCTTTTCTTTTTGGGAAAGTTTATTTAGCTACTAGATGATGAAATATTTCGAATTTATTTATTTTTATTCTGTCCTAAATGGCTTCATTTCTAGAAAAGTTGCTATATTTTCTTCCATGTCTTTTGTTTTGATATGAGCTCAGAGAAAAACCCTCTTATGGCATTTTTTTTCTTTTTTAGTAAGGAAGACCTTTTTGAGGATACTATGCTTAACAAAATCAATTCACTCTTTGTTAAGGTATTCTGTTTCCAGGCATTACTTAAAAAGAAAGAAAACATTTTCATAATTTATTTGATTTTTTTAGCACCTCAATCATATTTTGAAAGAGCTGTGTGGTTGCGAAAAGGAATAAGATAATATTTTAGCATTTTTTGAAGCTATAGCAATTTATTTATTTATTTATTAAAGAAATGTTTTTCTTTTTTTTTAAATTTTTTTAAAGATTTTTTTTTTTTTTAATTTACTTGACAGAGAGCAAGATCACAAGTAGGCAGAGAGGCAGGCAGAGAGAGGAGGAAGCAGGCTCCCTGCTGAGCAGGGAGCCCGATGTGGGCCTTGATCCCAGTACCCTGAGATCACGACCTGAGCCGAAGGCAGAGGCTTTAACCCACTGAGCCACCCAGGCGCCCAAAAAGCTATAGCAATTTAGATGGAAAAAAAGAAAAAAAAAAACAAAACCCAAGAGTCATAGAGTGTAAAGTTGGAAGGAATCTAAGAAATCCCCTGGGCGTTTTCCAGATGCGGAAACCGAGAAAGGGGAAATGGCTTCCCAGTACACACAGTCACCTGGGGAGGCAGCTGGGGGCCATGGACTGAACGTGGTCTTTGACGTGTTAAGACCAGGACTTAGACCAAGGCTGATCTAATATCACCGGGGTGATATTGGAAGAGCATCTCTCATCCCTCCTGAGAGTGAAGGTAATGACACCTGCCTCACAGGTGTTTTGAGAGCTAAATGCAATAGCTTTTGTTAGAAATTACAACACAAATGTTAGTAACCATTATCACCAATGGAGCAGGGTCAGAGCCCAAGGCCCTCACTCTTCCTTGATTTTCTTAACTCCTTCAATGTGTCCGTTCAGAAAAAAATGCTTTGGGAAAACCTGCAGCAAGAATAAATATTACACAAGTAGCCGGGAAATACGAACCACCTGGATGAGAATTTGGCAGAATTACCTTATACCAGAATTTCTGCCCTTTTCACAAAAGAAAAATTGTTTATTCATTTGCTATTCATTCATTCTTTCAACAGATATTTATTGAGCACCTGCTCTATGCCAGGCACTGCTCTGGACACTGGGAAAATAATAATAAATAAAACAGACAAAAACTGCTCTTCTCATGGAACTTAAATTCTAGTGGTTTGGAATCCACAAAACAAGATACTAACTAACTTATGTTGGATTAGTTCTGAGGTGAAATATTTGACTATTTGAAGCTGCTCTACAGGCTAACCACTGGCATTCAGCTGGACTTAGGCTCATTCATGATAAAGACATGGCACGAAGAATAGGTTCTGGATCAAATTGCAGGAAATGGCTGCATATGCTGTTTACTCTAGAGAGTCACAGTACACATACGTGAGCTGCGTGAGTACTTGGTCCCTCAATAAAGAAACTTGCATCATTTATTTTAGCACAGAATATAGAACTCCAATTTCAAAAACACTGCCTAAAGTTTGGGTTTAGGCTTCCCTGATGCTAGCTTTCTTAGGACAATTCTGGCAATGTTAATAAATTTTCTCAATGTTCCGCTCACACACTTAAATCATCTCAACAACTTGGGCAATGTATGTTGTTGTTGTTTTTATTTTTTTATTTTATTTTATTTTATTTTTTAAGATTTTTAAAATTTATTTATTAGAGAGAGAGAGAGAGAAAGAGAGGATGAGATGCAGGAAGGTCAGAGGGACGGGGCACCTGGGTGGCTCAGTGGGTTAAGCCTCTGCCTTCGGCCCAGGTCATGATCTCAGGGTCCTGGGATGGAGCCCCCAATCGGGCTCTCTGCTCAGCAGGGAGCCTGCTTCCCCCTCTCCCTCTGCCTGCCTCTCTGCTTACTTGTGATCTCTCTCTGTCAAATAAATAAATAAAATCTTAAAAAAAAAAAAGAAGGTCAGAGGGAGAAGTAGACTCCCCATGGAGCTGGGAGCCCGATGAGGGACTCAATCCCGGGACCCTGGGATCATGACCTGAGCTGAAGGCAGTAGCTCAACCAACGGAGCCACCCAGGCACCCTGTTGTTGCTGTTTTAAAATAGATTTAGTTTTCAGAGCAGTATTCAGTTCATAGCAAAACTGAGCAGAAGGTACACAGGTTGCCCAGATTCTCCTTGCTCCAACTCACATATAGCCTCCCTCATTATCAACAACCGCCACCAGAGCAGGACATTCATTACAATTGCTGAACCCCTACTGAGGCATCAATATATCACCCAGAGTCCACAGGTTATGTTAGGGTTCAGTCTCAGTGGGTTTGACATACTCACGTTCCTCGGGTTTGAACAAATGTATGACGACATCCCAACATCATACAGAGTTGCAGTAAGAATCCTTTGTACTACACCAACTTACCTCTCCCGCACTCCTAGCCCTGACCACCACTGATCTATTTCCTGTCTTCATAGTTTTGCCTTTTCCAGAATGTCATAGAGTTGGAATCACACAATATGGAGCCTTTGTAGGCTGTTGGCTTCATTCACTTAGTAATATGCATTTAAGTTTCCTCTAGGTCTTTTTACGGCTTGACACCTCATTCCTTTATAGTGCTGAATAATATTCCAGCAATATATCTTTTCATTCCACATTTAGTGAGTGTCTGGGCTCTGGTGTAAGGATGGAGGATGACAATCCAGACAAGGTTCCTGCTTTCACAGAGCTTACATTTTCAGGGACAAGACAAGCAATAAGCAAGTACACATCATCAATATAATATGAGACAGCGAGAACTATGGGAAAATAAAACAAGAGCGTGGTGTTGGGGGCTGGAGCAAGCTACTTTTGGCCGGGTAGTCAGGGAAGACCTTCTTGGAGGTAATATTTGGGCTGAGGTCTGAATGATGAGAAGAAACCAACCATACCAAAGTTTGTGAAAGAGTGTTCCAGAAGGAGGGAAAAATACATGTGGAGGCTTTAAGGGAAGGATTTTGGCACAGTGAAAGCCCAGGCTTGAAAGTACAAGTAAGGAGAGGGCAGTAGGAGAGGAGGGGAGGAGCACAGAGGACCGTGTAGGCCACAGTAAGACACGCCACATAATGCCTTCAAATGCCTGCCAATTGAAAGATAAAATAAATATTTGACTCCGAGAACTTCCACTTTTTAAAAAAAGATTTTATTTATTTGAGAGAGAGAGAGAGAGAGAGAGCACAAGCACGGGGGAGGGGTAGAGGGAGAAACAGGCTCCCTGCTGAGTGGGGAGGCTGATGTGGGACTCAATCTGAGGACCCTGGGATCATGACCTGAGCCGAAGACAGACACTTAGCCGACTGAGCCACCCAGGCACCCAAGAATTTCCACTTTTTTTTTTTAAAGATTTTTTTTATTTATTCATTTGACACAGAGAGAGAGATTACAAGTAGGCAGAGAGGCAGGCAGAGAGAGAGGAGAGGAGGAAGCAGGCTCCCTGCTGAGCAGAGAGCCCAATGTGGGCCTCGATCCCAGGACCCTGGGATCATGACCTGAGCCGAAAGCAGCGGCTTTAACCCACTGAGCCACCCAGGCGCCCAAGAATTTCCACTTTTGATAGAAGAATAAATTTTACTTTTCTTGGGGTGCCAAGGTGGCTCAGTTAAGTGTCCGACTCTTGATTTTGGCTCAGGGTGGTGAGATCAAACCCCATGTCCAGCTCCATGCTGGGTGTGGACCCTGCTCAAGATTTTCTGTCTCCCTCTCCCTCTGCCTCTGCAACCCCCACGCCCCTGCTCAAGTGTGCTCTCTCTCTCAAAAAAAAATTTTTTTTTTTACTTTTCCTATAATACTTTTCACTTAAAAAAAAATTCGAAGCTAAAAAAAAAAAATTCGAAGCTGTTCCTCAAGGAGTTCTGGATAAATACGGCAAAACTGGTTCCATGCAGTTGTCTAAAGTCTGGGAAACAGATCTGTGTAGATATAGCTCACATTGTTTTCTGAAATCTGGAAAACAGACCCATGCTTGTATACACACCCACACAAATTGCACACACACATTACGTTTTACTTGATTGGAATTGTATTATACATACCGTTCTAAGATTCGCTTTCTTTTAAAAACAGTTTATGTTTTAACTATGAACTTCACTGTTTGATCCTACTTAAACCTCTATGGGGCACCTGGATGGCTCAGTTGGAAGAGCATGTGACTCTTCATCTTGGGGTCATGAGTTTGAACCTCAAAATGGATATAGAGATTATTTAAAAACAGATGGACTTAAAAAAAATAAAGCTCTACAAAATACGTATTAAGGGTGATATATGTAATTATGATCCCTAGTTAATGTATTTATTGAGCTTGTGGAATAAATTCTGCCAATGAATTTTGTCAAGGCATCAACTACTTTTCTGAACCATTCAACATCTGTGTCTTCCGTATCCTGCTCTCCTGAGATCCTCACGCTCAAACACCGAGAATTTCTCTACTGTCTCACCTGGATATCCTACAGCCATCACCAATCAGCCTGTTTCATAGGCTGGAGGAATGGCCATAGCTGGGTTCTTCCTATCTTTTCTCTTGGTACCCTTTAGGTAGAGCGGTTGGTTCAGGAAGTGGGTTTGTGAACCAAACCAGAACAGTCAGAATTTTTCCCTGAGACTGTGTTAAACCTGGAGCTTGGAAAAAGATAGTCTTTTCTCTCACTGGTGGCTGAGCTGGAAGAATGTTAGTTCAAAGGCCCTGGGGTCCCTCCTGTGCAGAGAAAGTCATTCTGCCATAGGAGAGAACGAAGCCAACAGACACTGAGAAGCAAAGATTAGAAATGAGAAGGAGGAAGTGTCCTGCCAATATGAAGCCTCCTAGATCTAGTCATCCCTGAGGTGCCACACCTACCTCTTTCTTGATGTAATAAATTTCCCCTTGATCCTTGAGCGTGCTTACTTTGGGTTTCTGTCACTTGCGGCCGGAAGAAATCTCAACTAATACTAAGCCCATGCTGAATTCAGGATGGTAGCAGGGAGCTGAAGCCCCCGTCATCTGCCACTCGTCTTATTCATGCCACTCCATCTGAACAGACAGAGTGCTTATTTTTGTAAATGGAGTTTCGAGACCAATCCCATAGTCCTGCTGCCCTGCACCGCTTCTACATAGGAATGCTGGGCCTGGTGCTGGCTGAGTCTACTGCCCTACCACCCAACCTGCTTCTCCTCTTGTATCATTTCTTTCAGGGCATGGCAGGTCCCATCTGGTCATTGAAAATGGAGATCTTGGAGTCATCCTATGTGTCTGTCTTCTCCTACTACTGCTCCTTCTGACAAGAGTTACTACAGACTGCCATATTTATTTCCTGATCTGTCTCGGATCTGTTCCCTCCTCTCCAACCTTAGGACCCTTCCTGCCTCCAAACATCTCTCGTCTAGGTATCTCCCCAGCTTCCTGACCTTGTCTCCATTTGGCCCCCCATCTACTGCTAACCTACCCCCCACACAAGAGGTAGTGAGCTCTCTCCAAAAATAAATCTGGCCAGGTAACTGTCCTGCTTAATATTTGTCAATGGCTTCCCATGACCACTCAATAGAGCTCAATAAAGCCCAATAGAGCCCAACTAACTGCATACAAGACCCCACACACTAGCACGGTTGATTTCTCTAGCCTCTTAACCTGTTATGGACTTATCTTCTCTTCTCAGCCACCTGTGAGCCAGCATTCTGTCCTTGGTCCTCCACAACACTCTTGCATTTTCCCATTACTTAATAATTGACTGTTTTTGTAAGTCTTTCTCACCTGCTTACACAAGAAACAACTATAAACAATGGTTATTTGGAGTGCGTTCATGGGTTAACCAAACTGTGAAAACTCTGAACATTTTTCCATAGCAGCCTATGGCTCGGGTTATCATTTCCCCCCCATCTACAGCTGGGCAGGATACTGATGAGATTTAGAACCGAAATGGCAAAAGGATGCCATGTTGATGCAACTTAGCTGGGAGCCGAGGTCCTTTTCTCACATACAAATCTTATTTAAAAAACCAAAACATTGGGCGCCTGGGTGGCTTAGTGGGTTACAGCCGCTGCCTTCGGCTCATGTCATGATCCCAGGGTCCTGGGATCGAGGCCCACATCGGGCTCTCTGCTCAGCGGGGAGCCTGCTTCCTCCTCTCCCTGTCTCTCTGCCTGCCTCTCTGCCTACTTGTAATCTCTCTCTCTGTGTCAAATGAATAAATAAAATCTTTAAAAAAAAAAACCAAAAAAAAAAAAAAAACCAAAACATTTCACTAAGTAAATTCTGAGGGCTGCATTTCCATTTGCAAATCAGCTGTCCCCCTTATCTAAGCCTAGCTCAAGGTTTCACTGATGTATAAAAGTAGGTTAAAGAGACTATTTCTAAGTAGTTTTCAGATTCAGGGGAGAAGCAGGTGAACAGAGGTCTTATCTTTTATTTCTAATAAAGCACTTTGAATGACAGAGGCTCCTTGCCTTTGGAGATTGGGTGCAAGGCATCCAGGGTGTGCCTGCAGTCCAAGATAGAAGGCCAATAGGTAGTGAGGGCAATTCTGTCCTGCATGTGGTCATCACCACGGAGACCCTACAGGGTCTCCTTCCATGTTTGTAACTTTTTTTTTTTTTTTAGATTTTATTTATTTATTTGACAGAGAGATAGAGAGCATAAGTAAGCAGAGTGGCAGGCAGAGCGAGAGAAAGAAGCAGGCTCTCTGCTGAGCAGGGAGCCCGACGTGGGGCTCAATCCCAGGACCCTGGAATCATGACCTGAGCCAAAGGCAGCCGCTTAACCAACTGAGCCACCCAGGCGCCCCCATACTTGTGACTTTTCGGTGAATGTTAGGCTCAGGAGGCCCTGAAGAAAAGTAGGCAAAGACTGGATAAGAAACTGATCGAGTTTGGGATCCAGGTTTTCAAAAATAAGCTTGAGGTGCCACAGGCTTAATCAGGAGGGACACTAACAGCCTGGGAGTGGGCAATGAAGACTTTTTAGAGGAGAAAATTCCTGAGCTTAGGTTGGAACGAAGAACTGGAGCCCAGCCCAAGCTGAACCAGAACTTACATACTAATTACTGAACTGCACTGGGCTGTATTTGAAGTAAGGCTCATTAGGAGTTTTACAGTTTGTTTTCTTTCCCCTTCAACATAAACACTGATGGACCAATCACTTTCTAGAAGGAAAAGGAAAGGTAGCGAAAATTAATTGAGTGTTGACTCTATGCCAACTGTTTTCCATACATTCTCAGTTAATTTTCACATCTGTCTCATTAGATTTGATATTATTTATTTATCCCCATTTTATAGATGAAGAGATTGGGATTTAGAGAGGTTGACAAAGTCCACACAAGGTAAAAAATTAGGAAGTTCAGCCAGAATTCTGACTTCAAAGTTGATGTTCTTCCCACCATATCGTATTGTTTAGCCTGTTCTGAAGTGTCTCTCTACTGGGTGGGCACGGAAGCAGTCAAGAAAATAGTGGATTGGCTTCAAGTTTTAAGGACAAAAGGAAAGAAAAACTGAAGTTTTCCATGAGTGATTTGGCCACCTCCTTTGGTCATGGAAAGTTCTGGAAGGGGACTCTGGGCTACTCCTCTGGCTGGCATTGCAGCACCCTACCTCACCAAGCCAGATCTGCTGAATCTGGACTTGGAGAAGGAAGGGTTCATGGGACATCCTTTGGGCGTGTCCACTGAGGTCTGCTTTATACAGTTTATAATTTGCTGTAAACAGCTTGCTGTTCCTAATTAAACCTGTATGATCATGCCTGAACTTTTAGGAAACGAGGACTTATTTTTATGGTTCTCTTCTCAGTGGTAAAACCAGAGCCCTTGTCAGCTCCACAAGCCTCCTGAACCTCTGAGGTCTTGATCCCGATACTCTGCACCGTGGTCTACAAATGCAAAACGATCAACAAATTGAGGAGGGGAGTGCTCGTGATGGTGTGCCATCTCTTCCAGAGGGATGTTCTGTGATTCTATTTAGCAGGGCTCTAGGGATCTCCATACGCAGGTTCTCTGCTTTTTAGGCTAGGATCGAAGAGAATACAAATCTATCCATGAACTACAAGCTGCTGGCTGAGAGTCATTTTTAAAGAAACAGTTGCTCAGAATGATTACTTTCTCTCTTGGACACATGGACTGGATAAAACCACCTTAGTCTGAAATTGGTGATTAAAGAAATGAGTGGGCTTCAGTATCTTAAATGTTATTATTATTATTTTTTTTACTAAGAAAGCAATATGTATTTAACAGAATCTAAAGAACACATAAATAGGAAGACGAAAAAAGTCATCATAGTCCTACTACCTCGAGACAATCACAATGAGTATTTTGGTCTATTTTCTACTATTTTATTTTATACTATTTAAAAACGTTTTAAATTTATTTATTGTATGTGGTAAGAACACCTCTAATATAACTGTAATTTTATACCTATTGAACTGCAAACCTGTATTTCTGGTGCTTTACACATTCACAAAAACTTCCCTAGTAGCAAACTATAGATATGATGCCTGAAAGTAGTCTTTCTACCATTTGTTTTGAATGGTGAGAACAGAAACAGGGAAAGAAATCAGTTTAGGAGATGGGCTCAGATACTGTTTATGAGGCCTGAGCTGAGCAGGTCATGGTCTATTCCATCACTGTCCAACAGAACTTTCTGTGATGATGAAAATTATCTATATCCACATTCTTCCAAGATGGTCACCACTAACCTTATGTGGCTATTGAGCGCTAGTGGGCCTAGACTGAGAAAGTGAATTTTATTTACTTTTAACTAATTTAAAATTTACATGGTCACACACAGCAAGTGACTATTGTATGGGGCGGTACTAGTCCACGCAGATGATTTATAAAGGGGTTACTTGCTGGTCTCAAAGTGTGCAATGGGCAGGGATTGAAAGTTGGCACTGGAGTGCTGCATCTGCCGATTCAAATAATGACGTAGCTCAGAATACTTCTCAGCAATGAGAAAGGCCACTCCAAGAAAAAACACGGAGACGGGCTCACAATTAGTCTCTGAAAAGGAAGTCAGTCATTAGCTACCTTCTGACATCCTAGCAATTAACCAGTCTTGGGAGAAGAGCAGGTATCTCCAGAGAGGTGCCAAATAAATAGGAGATAAGAGACTATAAAAATGAAAAGCCTTTCGGTCTTTCATCACAGGATAATCCAATGCATGTGAATTAATGGCAAAACGCTCGCTAATAGCCTTTGTGAGGAAATAGGAGCAGTGTAGCAGGATATCCTTTTTCCGCACTAAAGCACCCAATTCTTTCAATTTTATATACAGCGGAAGCAATTAATTGTACTAGAAAGAAATCCACAGCTGGCTTTTCCTGATGGCCCCATAAGCAACAAGCACTATTGTTCAGCTTCCGGGATAGATGTAAAGTCATTCTACCGCACCGCTGAGGCTTTTCTGATTGTTTAGTTTGACTTTTCCAAAGACAAAAACCTGGGTAACAACCACGTTGCAATTCTTCTGGTCATTGCATGTTTTCAGTATAAGCAGCTGTCGAAAAGTTAATTTTTTATTTGTAATATAATCCGCGCACGTGACTTGATGCTAGTGTTTCTTCTAAACTTTGTGACTGAATCCTAAGCTATTCCTTTTGTTTGTTTTACATGTTTATATGCAGTTGAACTGTACTGTTTCTGCTTTTGTGGTTAACATTCATAGTGTGGCTATTCGAGGATTGTGCATAACAAACAAATAAGATTATATGTCAAAAACCTAGAAACTCAACATTTCAAACTATTGGCCTGGGTGGTGTTGTTTTGCCTTTTAGATGCATTAAAGCACACTGTATTTCATCAATTTTTTTTTTTTTAAGATTTTATTTATTTATTTCACAGAGGGAGAGAGATCACAAGGAGGCAGAGAGGCGGGGGGCGGGGGGGAAGCAGGCTCCCTGCTGAGCAGGGAGCCCGATGCGGGCCTCGATCCCAGGACCCTGAGATCATGACCTGAGCCGAAAGCAGAGGCTTTAACCCACTGAGCCACCCAGGCACCCTATTTCATCAATTCTTAAAAGCACATTTTTGGACGTTTTATCATCTTTGAAATTGGAAAGTTTAACAATGACAGGACTTTTGTTATTCAGAAGAACATCTACCTTGATCAAATAAAAATTTTGATTAATTACACATCTTACATGGGATTCTAATTGACTTAATTCTGACAAATATGCATCCTGCCACTTTCATTTCCCCCAAATGCCCTGAAAGATATAGGTACATAATGTTATACAATCAAATATTACACATACACGTTACATATATATATTATATATTAACATTATATAAAATATATAATGTTAATAAAAAAGTGGATTCTTATTTATTTATTCGACAGAGACAAACAGTGAGAGAGGGAACACAAGCAGGGTGCTGCTGGAGAAGGAGACACTGGGATCATGACCTGAGTTGGAGGCAGACGCTTAACAACTGAGCCACCCAAGTGCCCTAAAAAGCGGATTCTTGAAGCAATTTGGGGATAAGGCTCCCTGCCTGCAGTTGGAGTGGTACTTTTCTGGTGTTCAGTAGGGCCAGGTGCAGGGTGCCTGGGTGCCTGAGTGGCTCAGTTGGTGAAGTGTCTGCCTTTGGCCCAGGTCATGGTCTCGGGGTCTTGGGGTAGAGCCCTGGGTCAGGCTCCCTGCTTGGTGGGGAGCCTGCTTCTCTCTCTCCCTCTGCTCCTCCCTTCCTGCTTGTGCTCACACACACACTGTCTCTTTCAAATGAACAAATTAAATCTTTTAAAAAAAAACTTAAAAAAGAGAAATCTGGAAAAACTGAGCAAGATCAGTTAAAGAGGGAATGACCAATTAGGAGGATAGTTAGTATAATTCAGGTAGACAGTGAGGAAGATAGGTGTTAAGGTGGGTAGCAAACTAAATGTAAAATAATCTACATTTTTATAGAAACACTGACAGGTATTTGTTCCTGGTTGACTGACTATCTATATGATTATGCTTCCCCATGAAAGAAGTGTGGAAGTTGTTTAAAAGAGCATATAGAACTCTAGAACTCAATAAAGTCAATGATACAACCTTGCCTTTGTTGATAAAAATAAACAAATGAGGGCAAACTATCCATAGAGAAGAAAGTGAAATATCAACTCTCTTAAGAGCAATAAACCATGACTCAGAAGCAAATATCAAATGAAGGAATTATCTGCATGTCTTATTTTTTTACTAGATTTTAAGTTTTAGAGGATTCCAATAAAATGCCTGGTTCATCCGTCCATTCCTTCATTCATTCAAGGGCAGTGATCCAATAAAATGTCTAGTTCGTTCGTTCATCCATTCATTTCATAAGTATTTACTGACCACGTACTGGTGTGCCAGGCAGTATGCTAAATCCTAGGGATATAGTGGAGTGAAAATAAGATAGTTTCTGTCCCCTAGCGCAAGGATAGGCACCAACATGTGTGGTGGATAAACTAGTACGCCTGGTCACAGTGGTGGCACCACACCACACCTGGGGAGACATCTGGATTACCACGTAGACCACATACAGTAGGTGCAGTATGACTCAGCATTCCTGATCCAGGATTGTACTTCCCCAGTTATCTCAGTCTGAATCTTTATCCTGACACCTTGTTTTCCTTTGACTAGTCATTCATAAGGTAATCATACTCAGCTCCAGATGCGGGGATTTCTGGGCCACTCGTCCCAAAGAATTCTTGAGTCGAATCAATGTTGAGGAGTAGTAAGTGGAATCAGGTATAGGTTTTTACATGTACATAGATACACACACACATCTGCTATACTTTGATTATTCATTAACCTGATAAAAGCAAACACACGCACATATATACATAAAAATATTTAATTGTTTTTTTGTTTTTATCTGGTTAACAAATAAAGTATACTAAGTCCTAAACCCACTGCTCTCAGGAAAGGGAAAGGCAGGGTGGGCAATTGCTAAGGATGGAGAAGGAAAAGATTTACTGGGGTCTGGGGGTGGGGAGGCCCCAGCTCCAAGTGTTTGGTGGGAGGAATTCCAGCCCTCTAGGCAGTACCTGATAGCCAGAGAGCCACGAGCAAACAACAGGTGGTAGTCTAGGAGAGCAGCAAGCATCAGGATGCCCAACCTGAGGTTATGGGGAAAGGAGGCCTGACAGATGGATAGAATATGGGCAGAGAATCTAGAAACGAAGAGCTGGAGGTCAGTAAGCCCTGCCACCAAGGGTAAGAGTGCACAGCAGAGTATATTGCAGGGCTGGGGCCGACTCTAGAGAGCAGAGTCCAGAGAACAGGCAGAGGAAAATCAGGTTCCACACAGGTTAATAGGCTGGGCTTCAAGCACAAGAAGGGCTGTGAGTCAGTTCGAAGAAAGGGGCCAAGGTTGGGGCTCCCCATGTAGGTAGCAAAGGCAGCAGGAGGTTGGGTCCTGGCTTGAGACTGGAGCTCTGAGACTCTTCCCACCACAAAGCCAGGAAAGGATTAGGTTCTGTTGTAAGGGGTGTACTGACAGCAGGAAGAGGACTATAGTGACCGTGGACTAGGGAGGACCACGTGGTGGCTACTTCGCAGCAAGAGCTTCAGTAAACTATCTTTGAATCACAGTAAACAAGTGCTTTGAAGCAAAGAGAAATGGAAATGGGAAAAGGAGCAAGTAATTGAGAAGTAAAAATAGAAGGAAAAGTGAAAAGAAAAGAAATCCATTACAAAGAAAAGAACAAATTTAGATTTTTTGAACTTTATTTTGTGCACTGATTTTAGATAACCATTTTTTTTTAAAGATTTTATTTATTCATTTGACACAGAGAGAGAGATTACAAGCAGGCAGAGAGGCAGGCAGAGAGAGAGGAGAGAGGAGGAAGCAGGCTCCCTGCTGAGCAGAGAGCCTGATGTGGGCCTCGATCCCAGGACCCTGGGATCATGACCTGAGCCTTAGGCAGAGGCTTTAACCTACTGAGCCACCCAGGTNCTGCTGAGCAGAGAGCCTGATGTGGGCCTCGATCCCAGGACCCTGGGATCGTGACCTGAGCCTTAGGCAGAGGCTTTAACCTACTGAGCCACCCAGGCGCCCGATAACCATTTTTTTCTTAAACACAGTTTCTGTTTTGGCTTGTTCCTTCTAAACCATGACAGGGTATTATTAATCAATAGAATAATGTATTAGTGTCCATGTCGAAAAATGTAGCTGTTTACTCTTTACAATACTTTTGTCCATTTAACACTGGGTTTCAAACTAACCTAAAGTATCACCCTGCCAAGGGCATTTCTTCACTAGTCCCTCCTTACTGGGCTCTAACTTACCTCCATATCCAGAGCCTGAGTGCTGCCTTTGCTTCACAAAATCTTTACAACAAGAAAATGACTTTGGATGGATGAACTTGGATCAATCAAAACCATTGCTTTCCCTGAAAATGGTATAACCCAGTTGCCCTGACCTACCCTTATCCTTTTCAATATAGTCCATGCCACCCTCAAAAGCTAGGTCTTGATGACAAGGTTCAGAAATGCTTAGAGGAAATTCTATCCTTATCTTGCTCATGTGTTTAACAGATATGAGCACTTGTTGTGTGCCAGGAGCTAGGCTCTGAGGAAACAGCTGAGAACAAGAGGGACAAGGTCTTTGCTCTCATGGAGTTTACATTCTAGGGGGGTTGGGGAGGTGGGGGGAAAGCAGAGAAACTCAGACCATAAACCGATAACTAAACAAACAAGGTAATTTCAATTAGTAAAAAGTGGTATAAAGAAAACAAAATTGGCTGTGGGTGCTAATTTAAGACAGGTGATCACAGAATGTGTCTGAAGATCTGAGAACTGTAGAAGGGTAATTTTATATTCCAAACTAAGGTTATGTGATTTGAGTATGCAACTACCACTCTTGGGGCCTACACCTCAAACTGTGCAGAGAAAAAAGTTCACTTCCAGCCATTCTATTAACCTACTTAAAGGAAAGCCATCATGTTAGAGAATGTTAAATTTCGACCTGGAGGTGTTGCCAGAGTTTGGGGACCAGACAATATGTATCCAGATGTCTCCTTGGGCTTCCTGGCTGCTCTGTTCACTTAGTGGGCAAACTGGAGAAACAGGCCGGCATGCATACACATGCCAGGAACCAGAGAGAACACCATGCCCTACTCCGTTGCAGGTAGGCAGGGTGACTGCTGTGAAAATGGGAATGTTTTAAGCTTGGTCACTAGGTGGGCTTTATCTAAAGAGAACAAAACGATGTCAAGTAAAGTCCCAAAGACTTGAAAAGAAGATCCTTTCATAGAGATGCAAAGATATGACTTAAAATGGGATGCCTCTATTTTGTTATCATTTCCACAGTGGCATATAACAAAACCCAGGCAACACTGATTTGCAAGTTTCAGAAATTTGATGTACTAAAGTTTTAACCTGAGATGCATGTCTATTTTATGGACTGACTCATATGCCTAAAAATTGAAGTAGGCTTCAGAGGGTATATTACACACTCGTCATGATTTTATCTGCCTTGACACATTGCTCAGCATTTATCAGTGAGTTCTTCGGCCAATGAGTCTGAATCTCCTTCAGCAAAAGGTCCACCCTTCCCCTAAAAATAAAGCAGAAATGTAGAAAACTTGGAAAAGTGACAAGTTTTAGTTGATGAAGGGAAATTCATGGTTGATACAAGAAAACTCCTATTATCATACATTCTCCCCGCACAGCAAGATACTACAACTCTTGACTCTCAAACCTGAGACAACTCAAGAGTTCATTAAAAAAAATTAGAGAATTGTCAGAATTGAAAACAAAAACAAAAACAAAAAAACCCACCACCTTGGAATCACAGAAGGTATCTGAGGCATCAAGGGCAAACGTGGTTTGTAGAAGAAGAAAAGAAAAAAATCTTTAAACAAGAATGTAAAAGAATTTAGACATTTAAACAAGATTAGAAGGGAATACTCTGCAATCTAAACATCTCTTTAGGGAGAACGCGTATAAAAACAAATACCAGTGCCTGGCACATTCTTTTTCTCCCCTCTTTCTTTTTACCTAGCTGACAAAGTGATTTTATAAAAAGACTTAAAAAGAGTGCTCTTTTGTAGAGACTTAATTTAACACGATACACAACTGTTGCAACACTTAGCAAAGAGATCGAGGTTACACTTGGTTGTTAAAAGGGGGCCTATATTCTTTTTTCACATACAGGATACAGAATACGTTGAAGAGCATTTTCCCCGAAGAATGAGGGGAAATGTTAGAAGAGAAGTAGTGACAATTGTCTGCATTTTCCAAAGGGAGGGAATGAGATTCCGGAGGGCACGCGAGGTCCTAAGAGCGAGCCGAGGTAGAGGCGGGAGCAGTATTTATAGTCCGCTGACTTCAGCTGGCCCGGGTGAGCGCCCCCCGCCGCTCCCCTTCTGCCTTCGGAGTTCGCGGGCTCGCAGGTCACAGGGCCCCGGGCGGCCGGGCCTCGGAGCTGCGGGACGGACGCGGAGATGCCCGGTCCCCCGGCAGCTGCCTCGCAGCCCGCCCACCCGCGCCGGCCCACCTAGGCTTCGGCACCCGGGCAGAGAGCCCAGGCCCAGAAGCCGGGGCGCGGTGGGTGCATAATAGATGTCGTGTGGCTACACTCTCCTTTCTTTGTCGCCACGACCGCTACCACGACCTGGCAAGTCCTCGCCGTGGTGCGTGAGCGCCGGCGCTCGCGCGGGGCATGAGAGCGCGTTAGAGACGGGGTCC